>OVAN01004223.1:0-26462 GCA_900406275.1 Anastatica hierochuntica
GCGGTGAGATTCCAGTTTGGCTCCAGGCAGTTTCCATAGAGGACAGGAAATCTGGATGGGTGGTCAGGTAGTTATAGAACTTGAAAGGTTTAGTTCCAGAAATGGGTAGGGGAGAGGCAAGGTTTAGGAGACATGGAGTGTGGTCTGAGAACTCCGGGGCTAGGAAAGAGGCTAGGCTGTCATTGTAGGTAGATAACCAGGGCATGTTCACCAAAAGCCTGTCTAGTTTCTTGCTAATTGGGTCTAGAGGCTGCTTGTTCGTCCAAGTAAAGGGGGCACCTTGAAACTTTAGATCCAGTAACCCTGCTTGGTAGAAACAATATCTCAAAGTTACAGATTCTTTCTAAGATGGATAAGAAAATTGATTAAATCTATATTTAAATTTTATAAAAATTTAGTGTTTTTCTTCTGATATACTATTTGCTCAAAGGTGAAGATGAATGGGAACAAACAAAAGTTCAATAACGAATCTTCTTCTTCTTCTTTTTGTTAACTGAGTTGTTCAATAGATTTACGAGTGTTGACAAAGGTTGCACTTTTGTTCAACCCTTCAAGCAACATAATCCTTATTGCCTCTAACCCAGTTTGAAATGTATAACTCAACTGCAAAAAAAAGAAATCCAGAAACAATCAGGCTTTTTCTTTCAATCTTTCTACAAAAAATGATGTAACGTTTGGGATTTTTGTTTTATCTTCCTCTACCTCTTCTTGTTCTTGTTTATCGAACTGGCGGAGAACATAACTGGCTGTATCCATCTTTCCCGGAGGCCGTCCGATTCCTGAAAATGAAACATACAACGATTTGCATAAACCGCAAGAAGAGAAAAAGGAAATATGGATATGTCAAAGTGGAGGAAAATGAGAACCTTTTACCTATTCTTAGACGAGGGAAATCGCGGTTTCCTTTGAGGCGATCTATAATGCTTCGCATCCTGTACATAAATGACCGAAACATTTTCTCAACAGTGTTGTTTAGCTTCAAAAGTTTCTTTTAGGCTGAAATACTTGAAATGTTTTCTATGATTTGATAGTGAAAAACACTTAACAATTATCTATCCAGACCGCTTCTTAAGTAAAAAGTTAAGAGGATAATACTTAACACTAGTGCTATGAATAAAAAACATCCTTAAGCAGGTAAAAGATAAAGAGTGAGAAGTTTTGTACCCGTTGTGCCCTCCGTGACCACCTTTTGGCAATAAACGCAGTTTACCAAAGGGCAAATCTAAATCATCGTAAATCTGTTATAAGACACACAAAGCTCTTTAAGCCAGCATATACAACTGATATTTTGTAAACTGAGAGCGAGAGAAGATGACGTATAGTATACCACAAGGACTTGCTTTAGTGGGATCTTATAAAAGGATACAATTTGTCCAACCTTCAAACAATTCCAACAATCATAACCAAAGAGTATTAAATTACAAGTGTTGGTAAGAAGAGAGACTGATTGACTATATAAACCAATACCGATGGGCTCACTTACAGACTCACCACTGGCGTTCATGAAAGTTTGAGGTTTCGCTAGCATAATCGGTATGTTTCCAATAACGCCTATGATAGAAAAACCAAACTGCAAAAATTAGTAACAATCCAGGAACAAAAAAAGGCTGTTTCACAATCTCTAAGCTAAAGCAATTGTAGAACTAGGAAGCATTATTAACTAGATCAAACAGTGTTGCGAAACAAGAATCTGCTAAGCGATCCGAATTCCCAATACACAGTTAACAATTGTTTCAATCTTCCTCGTCAATCATTAGAGATGTATACAATTGAAATGAAAATTCCAAACTTTGAGAGAGAAACACAACCACTAGAAGATGAAAGATTCACAATGGGGGAATGCAAAAAAGAGAACCTTTCCCAAACAAGGCCTTGAAGTTAACAGTGTTCATGGAGATCCCTTCTGCATCAGCCAAAGCATCCACCATCTCAAAACCAACCTGCAATAAACAGGAAACAACGTCAGCGAACCGGAGAAGAGAAGAGGAAGATGAAGAGAGACAAAGAGAGAGAGATACGTTGTGGCGAGTGCCCTGGAACTTTTTTCCGGGATTACCCAAACCGACAATTAGCCATGGGGATTGCGGCGGCGGAGATTTTGGCTTCGGAGATTGTAACTGAACCTGAGGCAACTCCGATTCCGGCTGAGATAAGAACGAAGCCGATGACGACAAAGACTGAGACATCAAGCCTTCCATAACCCTTCTTCCTCCTCTCAGCTTCCGACAAGAAGTCAATGTCGAGGAAGACAGTCCCGGCGACAAAAACGTCGCCGGTGATCGGCAAAATAGTGTGCAACGGCCGGGAGAGAAGCTGAGAATTGCGAATTTAGAGGGAAAAGCAGCTGCTTTCATCGTTTCTTCTCGATAGGATTTGTTCACTGCGTAGAAAAACAATTTAACCCCAAAAAAAGACGAAGAAAGGGAAAAAAGCACAAATAAAAAAATTTCGCCGTTGCCGGGGATCGAACCCGGGTCACCCGCGTGACAGGCGGGAATACTTACCACTATACTACAACGACTTTGTTGTGAGATGATTCCAAAATAATATATTTAAATAAAAAGTACAAAACAATTACATGCAGATGTTTCTCATCTTGCTCATTCACTCTCTCACTGGGCAACAACGGCCTCTTTGAAACTCGCTTTTTCACAAAGCTCATCATACGCATTCACGAGATTCTCAAGCCTCGCGACGAATTCTATAAGTAGCGAAGCGAACGTTGCTAGAGACAGAGCACTCGCGTTCTCGTACATCTCCTGATGATGCGGCTGCAACATACTTCCCTGATTGAAAGAGATCCGACTAAGCCACGACAGCTGTTTCTGTATCACCGTCGTTTTCAATTGATTCTGTGTCATCGCACTAGTTACAGCATCATCCCAATTCGCGGGTCGACGAAGTATGGTGTCACTTTGGGATTTATGAGTCAAGATCCGAACTTTATCTTCGTCGAGATTCGAGATATTGTGTTCATCAGTTAAATACCTAGATTGATTCCCGATCTCCCAATTCTCGGCGTTCACGAGAAGGTAAGATTTCTTGTCGACTTTGCTTTGAAGTTCCTCTGCTGCTTGGTGAACCTCGAAAAGAATGTCTTCATTAGGGTTTAGTCTCTCCATCTTCTTGAGTTTTTCTCCGATGTATCTGAGTACTTTTGCTCCTTCGACTCCGACCCTTTGAAGCTCATTACGAAAGACTTGTCTTTTCTCCTCTGCAACCTACATTAAAGTAATCTTGTGTCAAATCTCTCTGAGATCTGAAGATTCAAAGAGGAGGGGAAGAAGCTAAATCTACCTGAATCTCAGAGAGGATGCAACCATGTAATGCCATGACCATGAAAGCACAATGCCTCAATGCGCCACCTACTTTAACATACATCGCCCATGGATATCTAAAGGATTTGTATGGACCGTGTGGTGGCTCCCATCTAGCAAAACCCATCTTCACAATCATACGACAGAGAAGAGAGAGAGGAAATGTGAGAATCGTCGAGTAAGTTGGTCTTTTCGATAATGTTGTTGCTTTTCTTATCTGTTTGATGAGTGGAAGAAACATACCAGAGTGTCTTCACTGCTTGTAGATTGAACGGCTGATCTGTAACCACTGTACACTGGATCATCCGTGACAGCCTCATAGACCAGAATCCTCGACGGGATCTTGTCATATGCTAAGCAATCGAGGTATCCGTCAACACAGCCTGCAAAAAGGAACATTTTCTATGGGTTGGATTTGACAAGAAACAGAATGCTTTTCAACCAGAAACTCAAATTCAGAGAGAGATAAAACCTTCCAAAGATGTGGCAACATTCACAAAGTTTTGCGCGACCAATTTATGGAGATCATCCCCAGCCCATATGGGATAAATGCAAGTGTTCACAAGGAGGCCAACGCAGGCGCCAAGAGCTATCATAAGGAACCTTGAGACAGCTGTTTCCTTGAATGTCCCTGCTTTGTATCCCGACACTATTACATAGCAATAAGTCAGCACGAACACCCGGAATCCGTACTCATATGGCTTCATTGTTGGATATAGCTTTGCATAATTTGCAAAAAAGGCTGATACAAAGAGTAGGCACACAATATAATGTCAGAAACCAGAATGAGATTCAAAGTTCAATGCTTTGGTTTAATCCAGAAGTTTTCTATATACCTACAATGAAGATACTAACAGTATTGATAACGCCTGACCAGTCTCCAGTCATTTCGGATAATGAAGCTATGCCCAGCGCCAATCCTGCTGCAGAGAATGTTCCTATTCCCCGGTTACATCCTTTGCTAAAGGTGGCTCCTACATAAAGCAGAAAGGATCACACAACAGGTATTAAAATCTTTAGAATGTTTAAGTTTAATGTTGTCGACTTGAGTCTTTTGCATTTACCAACGCTGAACTCGAAGGTGACAACTACTGTGAGAATTGCCCAGAGATAGTGGTCGCTAAGCTCTGATCCTGGGATCTTAAAGAATACAAGAATGGAGATGAGTGTCAGAGCGAAACCCATCTTCGCCGAGAATATGATCTTCCTCGGGTCAGATGTTCCCATCTCCCACGCCGTAGCCAGCACATCCTGCAGTTTCTTCACAAACCCAGTGATTTTGTCGGAGAAGTAGCTGCAAACAACATACATAACATTTCAAGAGTAAACCCATTTGAGATTGTTCTTACATAATGAGATTGGATTCCAAGATAAGAGGCATCAGAAAGTGTTCATATTTGATCAATATAAACCTGTAAGAGCAGCAATTGACAGGAGTTTTGTCGTCATCATCGACAAGATAGGAATAGCCTCCTGTATGATGTGGGATAAGCCTATCTCTTAAGCTTTGTCTAAACGAACCATCGAACATACTACCTGGCCTGAAAGAAGACATGTCAAACATGCTACTCGGCCTGAGAGAAGGCACATCAAACATGCTACTCCGCCTCAAAGGTTCCAGCTTTGGTGCCGCCATTTCTTGTTCTTGATTCTGGTGGTGGCTCAAGAAGAGTTTCTATTGCTTGTGCACTGTTGTTTTAAAAGACAAGAAACACACATGATTTATATCAAATACACAATGGTGTCTTTATGAATGAAAAACCCCGTTTTTTCGATATTGTTAGCAAATGGTAAGTTGTATGTTTGCTACGCACGTCTTAGCAGATTATTTATCCACAGATAAATCTCAATAATTTATTAAAATAACTCAAAATGAAGTGTTAAATTTAGAAAGATTCGTACTTTAAAAGCAGCAAGACACACAACATGAAGACTTTCAAGTGTTTGAACAGAACACACATTGTGCATGTTCCAATAGTTTCACAGTAAATCCATTGAGTCCCACCTTTAGTAAGTAACTATCTTCCATAAACCCTATTAATCTCCAAGAAGAAGAAACTTATTATCCAAGAAAAGTTTCAGGAGGCTATACACAGTAGAAATGGCATCTTTAAGTTTCTTTATCACTCTCTTAATCTCATTGGCTCCAATCTTTTTCCAGCCATGTCTCCCTCAAGGTCTGAGTCCTCCAGTTTCTTGTGCTTCTCTTCTGCTAGCTCTGGCTCCATGTGGTCCATTTGTGCAGGGCTTTGTCCAGTTCCCGGCTCAGCCCTGCTGCAACAGCCTGAACCAGATCTACAGCCAGCAACCTACATGCTTATGTCTCTTCCTCAACAACAATTCAACTTTATCCTCTGCTTTTCCTATCAATCAAACCCTCGCTTTGCAACTTCCTCAGCTTTGTAGCATTCCAGCCAATTCATCTATTTGCTCTTCAAGTATGTATATCCTCTCCATTAGCTTCTTATACAAAAAACAAGAACTAAAATTTTCGATATGGAATCGGTTTTAAGAAACTTATAAGAACATTTTTGTGTGTTTTCTTGTTGAAAGGGGCTTCCTCTGTTTCTCCACCATCTACTAACTCAACCGATTCTCAAGTCTCTCTAGGTGCAAAGAACAACTCTGTTGTTGCAAGTAAGTCGATCATTCGATTTCATGCATAAGCTAAATGGAATCATATGATGATAACAAAATGTTATTTACTTCATATGGTAACTAAAGATGTTTGTTTTAAGGCCTCTTGAACTACTTAATTATTTTTTTCCAGTGACACCAGTGGCTCAAGTGGCACCAAAACCAACCAGAATAATGGGATTGGGTCATGGTCTAAGATCCTCTAGCTCTAAGTCTAAGATTCAACTGACCATCTGTGTGATCGCAGCGACTCTAACCAGAACACTCTTCCTTGTCTGACTCCATCTAGTTACAATCTCTTCTTTTTGCTTTTCTTCATTGAACTCAGAACAACTACAATCTCCATAGATTGGTTTAATGAAGTTGTTGTGATGTTTTCTTGGAAACCAAAATGGAACAATGAAATAACAAGAATCTATTTCAATCTCCCTTGGGTATGTCACTGTTTGATTTTATAATTTATAACACAAGTACTTGTTTAAGCAGGATCTTTTTGTCAAATGAAAGCAATTTTTTTCCCCAACCTTCAAACATTACAATCAATCACAATTAGAAACTATTACATTAAATTATACAAGTCATGTCTCTCATCAAACATTTAAAGATGTCTAAAAGTTTGAAATGAAAGATTCACATTTTGAAGGGAAAAAAACCATTAAAAGATGGATTCATTTTTTCAGAAGATAAGAGGCTGGAAAGAGCAACTTTCCACAAACAGGGCCTTGAAATTTACTATCTTACAACCAACCACCAAGCTAGAGCCATCTCTGGTGAAAAGGAGCTAAAACTAAATTCACAAAGTTAAAGGACTAAAATTTTAATCTCACAGTTAAGGGGACAAAGACAGAATATCAAAGATTCAAATTACATCATATGGAACATCAAAAAAAGAAAAGAAAAATAAGTATAAACATTGTGTACGCAAAAATATAGACTAGTAAAAAAAAAGAAGGAAATTTCAAAAATGTACTTGTTTCAATGTGCCAAAATGTTTAAGAATTCATTCAGTTTTTATTTACATGCAAATACAATTAACAAAAAAAGTAATAACTGAAAACAAAACTTTGGGTACATTTGTAATTAAAATAAAAACATTGGAGACAATCTATAGTACACAAGTAATACAGGGGCTCGGCGACAAAAACGAAAAAGTAATACAGGGGTTAAAGTTAAAAAACTGAAAAGATAAGGGACTTAAATCAAAACCGGACCCGACCCGGTATATAAACGATTGGAGGAGAAAGGTAGATACTTGCGCTTGTTCCTACATTCGCGCTACATCTAAACAAAAAAAAATTGTTTTCATTAAACAAAAATGAGAAGAAGAAGAAGAAGAAGAAAGGGCGAAACTCTTCTGAAACGTGACTAATCAACGACGACTCCTTCTTCTTCGTCTCTGTGTTTTCTCTCAGGTTTGAATCTCTTTCACGCTCGCTTTCCCGAGAAAATCTCCTCAGAAAATCCACCACCCACCTTAGGTTCTGATCGTGATTCCTACTCTGTGTTTTTGACTTAGTTTTTTCCAAATGCCGTTCTTCTCTTGTTGCACCAAGGCGCTTTTCTGCTCCTCCCCAGGTAGGTTCGTCTCTTCTGCTATTTTCCTTCTTATTCGCATCGTCGGGGACTTGGGGGAATATTGCTTGTTGCTTCTGAATCGTATTTTCGCGGTGGCCATTTGTTCGGTAAATGGATCAGAGTTCTTTCGCTTTAGATCGATCATGCTTCCGAATACGAAAATCAGAAAGAAACCTATCTTCTAATTTCGCAGATTGTAATGTTAGAGACTACACTCATTTTTAGAAATTCTCTGTAAAAATTTCTCAGTTGCAATTGTATGATCTCTGCAACCACATAGTAGATCGAGCATGAGATATGTATAATGTTACCTCGTAGATTTGTTGCATTGTTTTTGACTTGAGGGAAAATTGAAAAGATAGGAAACATATCTTTGCTCTAGGCTTATGCTTGTTAGATTCTTGTGTGGGGATTTGGTCTAATGCTCAAATCGTGTTTCAGGCATTGTTGATAGAGAATGAAGGACTTGTGGCTTTATCAAGTGTTTCAATAAGTTTGCTTTCAGACCTCGATGCATGTGGTGATTGATGATGAATTCTGTCACTGATCAATCAGGCAGCTCTCGTGGAGGTTCTACTCCACGTAGTCCACATTCTCCGTTGTCGCCAAATGATCAAAGGCAAAAAGCTCCTGGGGATTCTAAATTTCAGCGTCCCGTGGCCAGCTCTTCCTCATCGGGTACCTTTTCTTTCATTTAAATGAGTTTTATGTGTTCGCCTGTGTACATAATGTTATTCGAAATAGGCCTCTTTTACATTGTCATTCCATTTGGCGTGATGAGTTTCATTTTGAACATGGTTTCTTTCTGCTACAGATCCATCATCCCCTGGATCAATGCTCCATGGAGGGCACAAGTTCCACGAGGCTTTCCAAATGAAACAAGGGCGTCTTGATCTCCACGCCGCAAAGATATCAGAAATGATGAAATCAAATAATATCGATGTATTGCCTAAAGCCTTTACCTTACTTATGAATATCTGCATATCTCAGGCTCTGGTTTTCAAAGTCTTTATAAGAATACCCTATGCTTCTGTTGATTGCAGAATGCTCCCACACAGTCGCTTCTAAGTATCGTGAATGGAATTCTTGATGACAGTATCGAGAGAAAGAATGGTGAAATCCCACAGGTACTAGTTTCTGATAATTCTTGACATAGTTTATATGGACGCTTCATTTTTGATATACTTGGATGCGTCATGCTTAAAGGGTTTTCTGCAAAAGAAAACGCATGCACACATCTGCCTCATGCTGTTTGCAAATTCTTCTTACGTAATCTATAATGATCAGCGTGTAGTAAGTTTGCTGAAAAAAGTCATGCTGGAAATTGAGCGGCGTATTTCAACTCAATCTGAGCATCTAAGAACGGTATTTCTTGGTTCCTCGGAGAAATAGTAAATTGTGTTCAATTAGTTTATATTCTGAGTTTTTTTTGTGCAGCAAAACAATGTGTTTAAAGCTCGTGAGGAGAAGTACCAGTCAAGGATCAAAGTTCTTGAAACCTTAGCTTCAGGAACTAGTGAAGAAAATGAGGTATTATAAAGAACTTAGGCCCTTAGCTCTCTGTTTAATGAAATGCATAATTTGTTACTCTACCGATCTACTTATATTTCACCAGATTGCTACGAGACAACTTCGACGGATAAAGGTAATGCTTTTTACATCTGTTCATTTTAATCATTTAAAATTGCTTACTGCAAGATTGAGATGTTTATTTGCTTGAGATGACTGTGCTAGACAGAAAAATCCAAGCTGGAAGAAAAGAAGAGAAACAAAGAGGAGGATATGGTTAGGCTAGAGAAAGAAAATGGTCAATACAATCTCGAAATTTCTACTTTAAGGCAAGAACTGGAGACAACCAAGAAAGCATATGACCAACAATGCCTGCAAATGGAAAGCCAATCAAAGGTCGCTACAGTAGGTATTGAGGACAGGGTGAAGGAGCTTGAACAAATGAGAAAGGATGCAAGCATTGCAAAAACTGCCCTTGAGGAAAGAGTTAAGGAGCTTGAAAAGATGGGAAAAGAAGCAAATGCTGCTAAAACGGCTCTTGAAGAAAAGGTAAAGGAGCTTCAACAATATAAAACAGAGACAACAACTGTTAATACAAGTCTTGAAGCAAAAGATCAAGAGCTTGAAAAGCTGAGAAAAGAAGCAAATGCTGCTAAAACGGCTCTTGAAGAAAAGGTAAAGGAGCTTCAACAATATAAAACAGAGACAACAACCGTTAATACAAGTCTTGAAGCAAAAGATCAAGAGCTTGAAAAGCTGAGAAAAGAAGCAAATGCTGCTAAAACGGCTCTTGAAGAAAAGGTAAAGGAGCTTCAACAATATAAAACAGAGACAACAACCGTTAATACAAGTCTTGAAGCAAAAGATCAAGAGCTTGAAAAGCTGAGAAAAGAAGCAAATGCTGCTAAAACGGCTCTTGAAGAAAAGGTAAAGGAGCTTCAACAATATAAAACAGAGACAACAACCGTTAATGCAAGTCTTGAAGCAAAAAATCAAGAGCTTGAAAAGATGAGAAAAGAAGGAGATGCTGCTAAAATAATGCTTGAGGAAAAGGTGAAGGAGCTTCAGAAATTTAGAAAAGAGACAACGGCTGTTAATACAAGCCTTGAAGCAAAAAATCAAGAGCTTGAACAAAATCTGGTCCACTGGAAGAGCAAAGCCAAAGAAATGGAAGAAAAATCAGACTTGAGGAATCGGAGTTGGAGTCAGAAAGAACTTACTTATAGAAGATTTATCAATTTCCAGTTCCAGACGTTACAAGTATGCTCTAACGTTTACTATTGACTAGAATCAGTCGTCTTATTAGTTTACACTCACCTGAACCTGCTAATTTTCCAGGAGTTGAGGTTCTATTCCAAGTCTATGAAACAAGAAATACTAAAAGTTCAAGATAACTATGCGAAAGAGTTTAGTCAATTAGGTGAGTCACTTTAGACGCACGCTTTCTATAATAACTCACTAATATATATTTGTGACTTTGTAAGTTTGATGGTGTTTAGTAACAAAGATCTTTATCCTCAGGGAAGATATTGGTT
The DNA here is from genome assembly GCA_900406275.1 of Anastatica hierochuntica. Lineage (NCBI taxonomy): Eukaryota > Viridiplantae > Streptophyta > Magnoliopsida > Brassicales > Brassicaceae > Anastatica > Anastatica hierochuntica. Next base: position 10,574 of record OVAN01004223.1, read on the forward strand.
GAACTTGGAGATGCTGCCGAAAACTATCATGGTGTCCTAACTGAAAACCAAAAGCTTTTCAACGAATTACAGGAGTTAAAAGGTAATTTGGTTCATGTATTACCTACTGACATTTCTTTAGTTTTCATCTTCTATGCAACCTATAAGTTCTCGAGTTATATCTTGCAGGAAACATTAGAGTGTATTGTCGGGTGAGGCCTTTCTTGCGTGGACAAGGTGCATCAAACACGGTGGTAGAACACATTAGTGAGCATGGAGAGTTGGTAGTTCTCAATCCCACAAAACCTGGGAAAGATGGTCATCGCAAATTTAAGTTCAATAAGGTCTACAGTCCAGCCTCTACTCAAGGTGTTCTTTTGTTTTCTTTTCAACCTCAGTTCTGAGTAGTTTTCCTTCCATTCCATTTCGACTTTCTATGTGTGGTGTCCTTAATCAAGCTAACTGCAGAGAATGATCAGAATTTCTTTATACAGATCTTCATTTCTACTGTATCTTTTTGATTATTGCAGCTGAGGTATTTTCGGATATAAAACCCCTAATTCGATCGGTTCTTGATGGGTATAATGTTTGTATCTTTGCGTATGGTCAGACAGGATCAGGGAAAACTTACACAATGGTATTCATGCACTATTCTTTTCCTATAATGGCTGGTAAATGATATCGCTAACGATCATTCGTTTTTCCAGACTGGTCCAGATGGAGCAAGCGGAGAAGAGTGGGGAGTAAATTATCGTGCTCTGAATGACCTCTTTAAAATCTCTCAATCTCGAAAAAGCAACATAATGTATGAAGTCGGGGTGCAGATGGTAGAGATATACAATGAACAAGTACGCGATTTACTCTCTGGGGACAGTTCTCAAAAGAAATATCCTTTTTCTGCTCTATTGCTCTTTCAGATTCTGTTCCTTAATATTAATTTGGACGCACTCTATCCGTTCTCCTAGTTTCTACTTGTGTTGCCATTTTTTTGTTCTCCTTGACTTTCACACACTAGGGATTCTTTCTACAACTCAACAAAATGGGCTTGCTGTACCTGATGCAAGCATGTATCCCGTGACGACAACCTCGGATGTTCTTGAACTGATGAACATTGGGCTACAAAACCGATCAGTTAGCTCAACTGCCTTAAATGAAAGAAGTAGCCGCTCTCATAGGTTCGGCTAAGATCTATGAAACAACCATGTGTCTTTTGTCAATTATCTGGATAGTTTGGTCTCTTAACTTTGATAGATGGTTCCTTATGCAGTATTGTAACAGTTCATGTCCGTGGCAAGGACTTGAAGACCGGTTCTGTGTTGTTTGGCAATCTACATTTGGTAGATCTGGCAGGTAGTGAGAGAATTGATCGCTCTGAAGTTACAGGAGACAGACTTAAAGAAGCACAACATATAAACAAGTCACTCTCAGCTTTAGGAGATGTGATATTCTCTCTTGCATCAAAGAGTTCTCATGTACCATATAGAAACAGCAAACTCACTCAGCTTCTCCAGAGCTCTCTAGGTTAAAGTCAAAACCGCTGCTCTGTTTTTTTACATTTTGAAAACCGAGATAAGCTAACTTTTCTCTATATGCTTAACATCGCAGGTGGGCGAGCAAAGACATTGATGTTTGTACAACTCAATCCTGATATTACTTCATATTCGGAGTCAATGAGCACTTTGAAATTCGCAGAGCGTGTCTCTGGAGTTGAGTTAGGTGCTGCGAAGAGCAGCAAAGATGGTAGAGATGTTAGAGAACTAATGGAGCAGGTGAAAAAACTAAAACACACTCTCAATTCATTCAATCTTCTCTTGTATTGATTCAATTGCAATGATATCTTAATGCAGTTAGGGTTGCTTAAAGACACAATAGCGAGAAAAGACGATGAGATTGAGCGGCTTCATTTGCTCAAGGACATTAATTACCCGCAGAGAATCAAGAGCTTAGGACAATCCAATGACTTAAACTCAGAAGCTGGAGATTCACAGTTGTCTTCTATAGAAGAAGACTCAAGATTCAAACAAGATTATCCGAGACAGTCACGACACTCTGTCACGGACGTCGAAACCGTAGCCTCCTCCATTGATGCAGGGTACGACGAGAGCAGGCTCGATGATGAAGCAGAAGGATCCATGGATGCTGCTCGTGCAGCAGAAGAGAGAAGAAAGCCATTGAAGATTTCAGACAAGTAACATTTTGTTTATTTCCTCTTTTGCTTCAAACCGAAATCAAAGTTGCAACCGAATGGTTTCTTATCGATGAATTCGAAAATTTGCAGAACTAAGCTGATGATTCCAAGAGCTCCCACGACAACAACACGGCCACTTGATAAACTCAGACAAGTCACTGCAAGGACGACGAACATTACAAAAGCCACATCAGGCTTGCCATCACCTCGTAAGCAAATAAAAAATTTAGATTATTAATTGAAAGAGATTATTGTTTATTCTCTTGCGTAATAGTTCTTCTCATGATGTATACTTGCTTGCGTCTCAAGGCATGAAGAAGGCGGGAAGTGCTTCTAATTTGCTTAAGTCAACGAAACGGTGATGGTGAAAAGACTCTTTTGACCCTAAAAGGTTTTTATTTTAATTTTTAAAGAATCATGTTCTCCCTCCAACCCTATCTGAATCCACTGGTTTCAGTTGGGACATAATTTTGCAATTATTATTTGGTTAAGTTATATAGAAATTTTGTATATATATACAGAAATTCTCAATGTTCTCACGAAATTTTTCTTATATTCTCAATTGTTGGATAAGCTTGAAGACAGCTTGCACCGCAAGTTACCTAATTTTCTTTATGATTGTAGAAAAAGTTTTGATTTTTCTTTTTCAACTGGTGAAATTTTATTAACTTTCAACTGAGGAGAAATACAAAGCCGGCAAAAGTGAAGCCACCTTTCCAGAGCCAAAAGTCGACGGGTTTAAAGATACCCTCAGAGCCAAAAGCCGACAGTCTAACAAGAGACTCTCGGAGCCAAAAAAGGAATACATATGTCGATGACACAACAATAAAACAATGACACTTAATAGATGAATAAAATGAGATCTTGTAAAGATAAAACCAACTAGGAAGTAAACAGAATAGACTGGTGGAGAAATTGAGTTGAGCCACACATGCCGAGATTTCTGGGGATGGAAATGAACGGGACTCATTATATTGCTCCTAAACCTGTTGGAGCCACGAGAAAACATCGATGATAGACATCCGTGCCGAAGAAGATAACACTATTTTTAGTGCCACTTTACCAATTCTACAATATTCGACAAGAAGCTCTACACACTTCCTTACTGAGGAGCCGGAATCACTTTACAAAAAGCATCCCGTAGATCCTAACTAGTAGGACGAGCACACCTCTCGATCAAACCACTAAACCTCCTAGACAATTAACACAACAGAAACACGCCCAAAAGGAGTCACGAACCTCGACCAATGAAATCGTAAACCGGCCGAACATATATGGAGGGACGACGGAGAAGAAACAGCACAACTGCGACGAAACTCCAAAAACCGCTAACTAACGCAACATTCCTCCTCTTAACCCGAACTCCAAAATGGTTACTGAAATCCCGACATAAGACGGAGAAGCACACTGTTACGACATCGAGAAACCAAGAAAGAGCGACCAAACCCTAGGAAACAGATCCAAATATGAAATCGCTGAAAGCCCCTGACTTCAAAACTCAACCTCGCCAGACCATAACGGAACCCGTACCTCGAATCGACTCTGGAGACTACGAATTTCACCAGCGCTCAAATCACCTCAATCCAACTAATCTTCAGATGCAATGGTAAAAGATCTTCCCTTAAAAGCAACAACAACCAAACAAAAACCAAAAAGCTATACACTCCTTTATTTAAGAGACCGAGTTATGGAATTTGTGGAGTGAGGTTTTAGAACGTGAGATTGAGAGTCTTTGAGATTGAGTTTTTGAATTAAGTATTCTCAATAATAAGAGAGGTATTCTTATTACATAAGTTCTTCCCTTGTTCTGAATTCTACAACTTGTATCAGAGCTTCTTCTAAGAATTTGATCCTACGTAGAATAGATTGGATGTGTTCTGATGATTTGCGAAAAAATAAGAGTTGAAGGTGATACTCTGTTTTGCTTCTCGAAACAGAGAATTGTTCTGTTTTGGTTTTGGATTGTTTGATATCAAACATCTTGGTGGTTATTAATCATGGGCGATAACACACCGGCTGGGGCAATAACACTAGCGTCCTCAGCACCCTCTCGACTCTCAGAAGGCAGAGCTCCGTTTTCTGTAAAGTGCCTGATCCTGAATGCTACAAACCACACGGTATGGGCAATAAAGATGAGAGTTGTGCTAAGGGTACATAAGGTCTGGGATGTGGTTAAGTCTGGAGAAGAAAATAGCGAGAAGAACAACGTCGCTATGGCTCTACTGTTTGAATTTATACCCGAGTCTTTGGTGCTTCAAGTCGGAGAGTTAAGCACGACGAAACAAGTCTGGGAGGCCATTAAAGCCAGACATGTTGGCGCAGAAAGAGTCAAGGAAGCAAGATTGCAGACTTTAATGGCTGATTTTGAAAGGTTGAAGATGAAGGAGACGGATACAATAGATTCATTTGTTGAAAAACTATCTGAACTCTCTTCAAAATCAGCAGCTTTGGGAGAAGAGATTGATGAGACGAAACTAGTTAAGAAATTTCTGAAGAGTTTGCCGCGAAAGAAGTATATCCATATTGTTGCAGCTTTAGGACAAGTGTTGGATCTAAAGACTACACGATTTGAAGATATCGAAGGTAGACTAAAAGCTTACGAAGAGAGAATCAATGAGGATGAAGAAGATGAAGTCGATGATCAGAATAAATTGATGTACTTTTCAACTCAGAATCGTGAACCAAACCGAGAAGTGCAGCAGAACCGAGATCCTAATGGAGACTATAGGAACTGTGGACGAGGAAGAGATACATCAAGAATCACCTGCTTTAGATGTGATAAATTGGGTTATTATGCCTCAAGTTGCCCGGATAGATTGCTTAAACTCCAAGAAACACAAGAAATTGAGGCTGATAATACACAAGAAGCAGAGGAATTGATGATGCATGAAGAGGTGCATTTAAATGAAGAAAAAGTGGTGCCAAGTAAGTATGAAACAAAGGGTGATGAAGATGATATTTGGTACTTGGACAACAGTGCTAGTAATCAAATGAGTGGAGACCGTCAATACTATTCTAAAATCGATAGCTTTATCACGGGAAAGGTTAGGTTCGGTGATGATTCTAAGATTGACATTAAAGGGAAAGGAACTGTCAAATTCATCGATAAGAATGGTGAGCTAAGGACGATGTTGGATGTGTACTTCATTCCTGAGCTAAAAAGCAATATAATAAGCTTAGGACAAGCCACAAAGTGTGGATGTGATATTAGGATGAAAAAAGAAGACCTAATTATGAATGATGGAGAAGGGAAGCTTATTGCTAAATCCATCAGATTAAAAAATCGTCTTTACAAAGTACACATGGGGAGAAAAGAAACTACTTCTCTACTCGCAAAAACAGTTAGCGAGTCGATTCGGTGGCATGCTCGAATGGGTCATATAAATCTCGAATCAATGAAATCGATGCTTCAAAGAGAGCTTAGCATTGGGATGCCTCGTATTAAGTTTGAAGAAGAAGTGTGTGATTCATGCTTACGTGGGAAGCAAGCAAGAAAGCTCTTTCCTCAAGCAAAAACTTTTCGTGCGAGTAGAAGTCTCGAGCTCATCCATGGAGATTTATGTGGACCCATAACACCTTCCACAACTTCCGGAAACAAGTACACATTTGTTCTCATTGATGATCATTCCCGATATATGTGGACGATATTACTAAGGGATAAAAGTGATACTTTTGAGAAGTTCAAACGATTCAAGATTATAGTAGAACAAGAATCGGGAAATCAAATTGGAGTATTTAGAAATGATAGAGGAGGTGAATTCGCGTCACATGAGTTCAATTCTTTCTGTGAAAAGTTGGGAATAAAGAGACATTTAAAGGCTCCTTACACTCCTTAACAAAATGGAGTTGTTGAGAGACGTAATCGGACTCTAATAGGCATGACTAGAAGCATCCTGAAACATATCGCAGTTCCAAATTTCTTGTGAGGAGAAGCCATACGTCATTCGACGTATCTTTTAAATATAGTAGCGACTAAAGCTCTTAAGGATCGCACTCCATATGAAAGCTTTTTCAACAAGAAACCAAATGTCAGTCACTTGCGTGTATTTGGATGCATTGGATACTCAAAGATTGACTCTGGTAAGCTGAGAAAACTCGATGACAGGTCACAATTACTTGTCAATCTCGGGACAGAACCAGGGACAAAAGCGTATCCGCTACTTGATCCACCAAGCCGCAAGATTTATGTGAGTCGAGATGTAGTGTTTAATGAAGAAAGAGGCTGGAACTGGAATCAGAGGAGAACTAAGAGAGATGAGAGTTTTCACATTACCCTTGGCACATACGGAAACCATGGTGTCGAGAATACGAAGCCAAAGAGTGTAGAAACATAGCACGCAGAGGAAGTTGAAACTCGACACGAACATGATGACGGTTCAGTTCGTGACAATGGACAATACGGAGAAGATGGAGGTGATAGCGATGGAGAAAGTGATTCTGCAATTGTCAGTGAAGAAGGCTCATCAAGTACAATTATCGGGTCTGGTATTTTGGGCTCAATAATCGTGGGGCAAAATCAAGGACAAGCTCATGTCGAGCTAAAGAAATCTCATAGACAAAGCACCAAACCTAAATACCTTGATGGTTACATTTTATTAGCAGAAGAAGAAGGAGAATTAATGTTATTAAGCTTGAATGATGAACCACGAAATTTTGATGAAGCAAAAGGTTCAAAAGATTGGTTATCTATGTGTGAGGACGAGATATGTTCGATCACCAAGCTCAAATCATGGAACTTAGTTGAGCTACCTAGTGGTGTGAAGCCGATTGGCTTAAAGTGGGTTTTCAAGCTTAAGAAGAACTCGGATGGCAACATAAATAAACACAAGACTTGTTTGGTTGCAAAGGGTTATGTATAAAAGCATGAAGTTGATTTTGATGAAGTATTTGATCCTGTAGCGAGAATTGAGATGATAAAACTACTTGTAAATCTCGCAGCTTCCTATGGATGGAAGATACATCACTTTGATGTTTACGTTACACATTCTGAGGGATTTGAGGTAAAGAATCATGAAAAGAAGGTCTATAAACTCAACAAAGCATTGTACGGTTTGCGACAAGCTCCAAGAGTCTTGAATGAAAAACTTAATCAAATTCTTAGAGAACTTCACTTTACAAAGTGTCTAAATGAACCATCAGTCTTCAGAAAAGAGGTAAAAGGAAATCTTCTCTTAGTTGCAGTTTATGTAGATGATCTATTTGTTATAGGAACAAACTTGAAGGTTATTGATGATTTTAAGAAAGAAATGTGGTCAAAGTTTGAGATGAGTGACTTAGGAGAGTTGACTTACTGTCTTGGAATATAAGTAAGCCAAAACGATGGTGTAGTGACACTCAACCAGAGTCGATATGCTTCGAGAATTCTTGAGGAAGCTGAGATGAGCTCGTGTAATCCTACTCAACGCTTATGGAAATGGAAATCAAGCTTTCTAAGGTAATGGATGAGAAGAGCGTTGACGCTACGGGGTATAGGAAGATCATAGGCTGTCTGAGATACTTAGTACACACAAGATCATATTTATTCTTTTGTATCGGTGTACTAAGTAGATATATGCAAGATCCTAAGAAATCACACGAAGCTGCATTGAAACAATGTTTAAGGTACTTGAAGGGGACTTTGACATTTGAATTGGCTGTTAGGAGTTTGAACTTGAGAAGCTCGGATAAGATAAGATTAATTGGCTATAGTGATAATAGCCATAACGTTTATCCAGATGATGGAAGAAGCACCACAATGCATGTATTCTATCTTGGAGAAAGTTCAATCACTTGGTGTTCACAGAAGCAAGAAACTATTGCATTGTCATCATGTGAAGCAGAATTAATGGTTGGAACAGCGGCTGCTAGACAGACAATATGGTTACAAGATCTTCTTGCAGAAATCGTGGGTACCCCTTGTGAAAGGTCGTTGATAAGAATTTATAACAAATCAGCAATATCTCTTACAAAGAATCCAGTGTTCCATGGTAGGAGTAAGCATATACACACACGATTTCATTTCATAAGGGAGTGTGTTGAAAAAGGTTTGTTGGAAGTGTAACATGTTCCTAGAAATGAGCAAAGAGCAGACATTTTAACTAAGTCACTCGGAAGGATCAAATACAAGGAGATGAGAGATCTTCTAAGAGTTCTGGATCTAAGAGAAGTCGTGTTCAAGCTTAAGGGGAGATTGTTGGATAAGCTTTAATACAGCTTGCACCGCAAGATACCTAATTTCTTTTATGTTTTTAGATAAGATTTTGATTTATTCTAGGAATTATCTAGAATAATATTAATGTGTTTTCCTTATTGAAATAGTATTTAGGTAATCTCTATTTAAGAGACCGAGTTATGGAATTTGTGGTGTGATGTTTTTAGAACATGAGATTGAGAGAGTCTTTGAGATTGAGTTTTTGAGTTAATTTTTCTCAATAATAAGAGAGGCGTTCTTATTACATAAGTTCGTTCTTTGTTCTGAATTCTACACCAATAATGTCTCATCGTAATCTCTTATAATTCATAGAGAAACAACTAATAGGTAATTGATATTTGGTCGTCGAGATTTCAATTTTTATTAGTCTTTCAGGGTAAATATTTTGAGCATTTTTGTTCCCCTACTATTTCTTTGTTTTCTTTCTTGTTACAACTTTTTTTAAAACTAATAATTTATAAAATAAGTAAATGGATCAATGGTTGCATCAATGTTTTCATCTCATAACATTAGAGTTCAAACAGACGATAAAAAACAATAATTTTTAATTTTAAAGTCTTTACTGTTATAGTATTTCCAATAGCAATAAATCAATCCCTAGCATCTCATACAGTGCAAAGGTTATTGTAGGTGACGAGAATTTTTATACACAATATTGTAAGTGAGATTTGAGAAGGTAACATGACATAACAAGTAACATCCACTTACAAAATATTATGTGAGATCGGTGGGTAGTAGAGTCCCCACAGTGTTTTTTTTTTTTTGCATACTTGAATTTAGCCCATTTTTTGTTTGTTCTCTCCCTCTCTCTCTCTGAGTCTCTATCACCAAATTAAAGATGTGATCGCCAAATCTACTTTTGGAATATTTTGGGGGCCAAAATAATTTTCATTTGTTATTATTGTAAACCCCCAATTCTGTCCTATTCAGCATCTTATAAAAATACATGATGATCATGAAATTAAGATGATGTTTTCTTTTTATGTTAAGATAGCAACAAAGAAGCATTCACTAATGACTCGTATACTTAGAAGTTAGAACAAAAACACAAAAGATTAGTTCAGAAACTCTGTTTGATTAGAGCGGCGTGAAGAAAAATTCAACCATTTTATTAACCATTTTGTGTGTATATATAATTATTGGCAAAAAAAAAACTAAAGAATAACTAAAAACAAACATGGCAAACGCATAACACTAAATACATATATATATATATATATATATATATTAATATGATAATGATTATAATATTGGATAGACACTCTGACATTTTGCTTTGTTTCCCACTAATGCACACATATTTATCAAAGGGTGGGAAAACAAATAGATCATTGGCCTTAAAGGAGACAATGAAGATAAACTTTTAGATCACAACCAGATAGGCAATTACACTAAAATATATATAAACGCATAGCTTAAAAGACTAACAATAATAATAGTGAAAAAAAAGACTAACAATAATAATAGTGAAAATAATAAAGCATATGTAGAAACAAGTCGCTTGAACCAAAAAAAAAAAAAAGAAAGAAAGTATAGCGTGACCTTCCTAATAGAGCACACACAGCAAACACTCTGTTTTAAAACCAGAGTCTCAAACAAGAGAAGATGGACCTCGAGAATAAAGGAAGAAGCGTTGGTCCAAGACACAAAGACAAAGCCTTTCACAAACTCTCCTTCACCAAACAGTGTCCTTTGCCAACGGTCAACAACTTCAAGCTCAAGTCATGATAAGATCAAAGAAGGACAAAGCAAAAGTGTGAGTGTGTGTACGGCCTCAGCAATCCCGATAGCTAACCGTTTTGATCCTCTTTCTATGGAAATACAATGATAGGATTGTTACACTTGTCAATAGATTAGCAAGCTAAAAGTTCTATAAGTAGAAACATTGTAATCGAGTGATGTAAGCAAGAAATAAAGATCAAAACTTTCTTTGTCATCTTCTTCATTTGAGCTTAAAAGCTCACTCTTTCATGGTATGAAAGCCATGGAAGGAAACCTTGAGCTCTATTCATGTCCCTCTTTAAACATCGCAAACTGTGTTACTATAAAACTCTCTGAAAGAAATTATCTTTTGTGGAAAACTCAGTTTGAGTCTTTCTTATCCGGACAATCTCTTCGTGGTTTTGTTACCGGATCTGTTCCAAGGCCACCACCAACAATAACCATACCTGGCATTGAAGGAAGCAGCTCTGAGGTCACAAATCTTGACTATGTATCCTGGAGCAAATCAGATCAAGTTGTAATGGCATGGCTTCTTGGATCCCTTACAGAATACATACTCAGTGTGGTTGTTGGTGCTCACTCATCTCAAGAGGTACGACTAGCTCTTGCAAATCATTTTAATAGAGTTTCATCCTCTCGTCTCTTTGAGCTTCAAAGAAAACTCCAGACAATATCAAAAGGAGATAGAACTATGTTTGAGTATTTAAGAGATATTAAAACAATATGTGATCAGCTTGCTTCAGTAGGAAGCCCTATTACTGAGAAAACGAAGGTGTATGTTGTGATACATGGTCTAGGAAAAGACTATGAGCCTATAATCACAGCTCTTGAAGGCACAATGGGTACTTTTCCAGAACCAACTTATGAGGAGATAGTGTATAGGCTGATTGGTTTTGAGGATCGTTTGACAAAGTATTATGAGATCTCCTCAACAGTTGTAACCCCTCACCTTGCTTTCAATGTCTCTCGTGCAAACTTTGGATTCAACAACAGAGGAAGAGGGCAGTTCTACAGCGGATTTGATAGCAGAGGAAGAGGCTCTTTTTCCACAAGAAGAAGAGGTTTTCATCAATAGTTTTCTACTAATCAAAGAGCTGCTGAAACTCAGGGTAATGACAAAAAACCCTTGTGTCAAATCTGTGGAAAGAGAGGACATCAAGCCCTTCAGTGTTGGCATAAATTTGATAACAGCTACCAACCAGAAGACATTACCTCTGCTCTAACTGCAATGCATATTATAGAGGTGTCAGACACTGCTGGCAATGAGTAGTATCCAGACTCAGGAGCTTCCTCACACGTCACAAACTCAACTCAACGCTTGCAGCATTCACAACCATATCATGGATCATATTCTGTTATGATTGGAGATGGGAACTTTCTGCCTATAACACATGTTGGATCAACAACTCTGCCTTCAATCTCAGGTACATTACCTTTAAAAGATGTATTGGTTTGTCCTGACATTGCAAAATCTTTGTTGTTTGTCTCCAACTTAACAGGTGACTATCCTTATTCTGTTAAATTTGATTCTGATGGTGTAATAATTAAGGACAAGGAGACAAAACTCCTGAGCCTGGGAAGAAAACTTGATGGATTGTACATTCTGGAGGATAATCAGCACAAGGTGTTCTACTCCAACAAACAAGTCACTGCCAGTGATGAAATCTGGCATATGAGATTAGAACATCCAAGTGCTCAAGTTCTCCAACTTCTGGTGAAAGACAATCTCATCCAAATAAGCAAGCTCACTCATAAGATATGTGAGTTATGTCAAATGGGAAAGAGCAGCAAACTCCCTTTTTATGCATCTACCTTTGTTGCAACTAGACCTCTAGAGAAGTTACATTGTGATCTCTGGGTCCTTCACCAATAATTTCAGTCCAAGGATTTCGATTTTATGTTATTTTCATAGACTATTTCTCTCGTTTTAGTTGGTTTTATCCACTAAAGAAGAAATCTGATTTTTATTCAGTATTCAAGATGTTTCAGACTTATGCTAAGAACCAATTCAACACTAAAATTGGAACATTTCAGAGTGATGGTGGAGGTGAGTTCATTAGTAAGGAGTTTCAAACACATCTCCAAGCTTATGGAATTCATCATCAAATGTCATGCCCTCACACACCACAACAGAATGAAATGGCTGAGAGAAAGCATAGACATCTTACTGAACTTGCCTTGGCTATGATGTTTCAAAGCAGAACACCACAAAGGTACTGGGTTGAAGCCTTTTATACTGCCAACTTTCTTATCAATCTGTTGCCATCCTTAGTAACAGACAGTCACCAAAGTCCTTATGAGCTCTTGTATGGAATCAAGCCAGACTATACTGCTCTAAGATCCTTTGGTTGATCATGTTTTCCCACTCTTCATGACTATGGTGTTAACAAGTTTGATCCAAGATCTCTTCATTGTGTCTTTATAGGCTACAATGATAAATACAAAGGTTATAGGTGTCTTCATCCACCAACAGGAAGGGTCTACATTAGTAGACATGTTCTTTTTGATGAAATATCCTTCCCTTTCTCAAGTATCTATGCAGAGACTACTGCAACTACTCCTTTAATGAAAGCCTAGATGAGGAGTTTCACATATTCAGAGAATACTCCTCCTTCAAACATCTCATCCTCTCAGCTCATTCCCACATCTATTCCCTCAACATCTTCTCCTTCTTCCAATTCTGCTCCAGCTACAAATGAAAGTATCCTCTCTTTACCTCCTCCTGTCTCTCCAAGTGTGTCTACTACTAATGCAGGAAATGGTATTGAGTGTACGACAGACTTAGATTATGTTTCTATAGGCAACAACCATTCTCCTGTATTAGCTAAGACAGACACACTTGAACTAGACACTGCTTCACCTGCTATCACAATCTCAATACCAAGTTCTACCTTAGCAGAACATGTTCAGTCTCAAGATGCTCCAACCATACAACAACAACCAGAAACCATACATCCTATGGTGACAAGAGCTAAGAAAGGTATCTTCAAACCAAATCCCACGTATGCTCTTCTCTCACATAAGGTCAGTTATCCTGAGCCAAAAACTGTCTCCGCTGCTTTGAAAGATGAAGGATGGACAAATGCTATGGGAGATGAAATGGGAAATTGTTCAGAAGCAAGAACATGGTCATTAGTTCCTTATCATCCAGATATGAATGTTTTAGGATGCAAATGGGTCTTCACAACCAAGTTAAATGCAGATGGTTCATTAGAAAAACTAAAGGCCAAAATTGTTGCAAAAGGTTTTGATCAAGAGGAAGGCATAGACTATTTAGAGACATACAGTCCTGTTGTTCGAACAACAATTGTAAGATCAGTGTTAAACTTAGCTACTATCATGAAATGGGAAATCAAGCAAATGGATGTCAAGCACGCCTTCCTACATGGAGATCTCACTAAAATTGTCTATATGACTCAGCCAGCTGGTTTTGTTGATCCTGCAAAACCAAATATGTGTGTAAACTTCACAAAGCTCTTTATGGTCTCAAACAAAGTCCAAGAGCCTGGTATGATCATTTCAGTGACTTTCTCCTTGACTTTGGCTTTGAATGTAACAAACGTGATCCCTCTCTGTTTATCTGCATCAGAAATAAGGATGTCATTCTGCTTCTCTTGTATGTAGATGACATGGCTATCACAGGAAACAGCTCTGAGTTATTGGCATCCTTGCTCTCAGAACTTAATAAGCAATTCAAGATGACAGACTTGAGGAAAATGAAGTATTTTTTGGGTATCCAGATACAATATCATTCAGAGGGGCTCTTTCTTTCACAACAAAAGTATGTTGAAGATCTTCTCATTGCTGCTTCAATGAGTGATTGTGCTCCTATTGCTACACCTCTTCCCATTCAGCTTCACAAAATTCCTAATCAAACAAAGAAGTTTTCAAATCCAACTTATTTCAGAAGCTTGGCTGGTAAGCTGCAATATTTGACTCTTACAAGGCCAGACATTCAATTTGCAGTCAATTTTTTCTGTCAAAAGATGCATGAGCCAACCCTTTCAGACTTCCAACTCCTGAAAAGGATTATGAGATATATAAAAGGGACAACTACAATGGGTATCTCTTTCAGCAATGCTACTAATTGCACACTAAGAGCTTATTCTGATAGTGATTGGGCAGGCTGTTCAACTACAAGAAGATCAACTGGTGGCTTCTGCACCTTTCTTGGAAGAAATTTGCTCTCTTGGTCTTCAAAGAAACAACAGACAGTACCAAAGAGTTCTACTGAGGCAGAGTATAGATCTCTTTCTGATACTGCATCTGAACTTACCTGGATATGTCATTTACTCAGAGAGCTTAAAGTTCCTTTGCCTGAGACTCCAGAACTCTACTGTGACAATCTGTCAGCTGTGTATCTAACTGCAAATCCTGCCTTTCATGCTAAGTCAAAGCACTTTGCTACACATTATCATTATGTTCGTGAACGTGTGGCTTTTGGCTCTTTGGTGGTAAAACATATCCCCTCCTATCACCAAATAGCTGACATATTCACTATATCTTTGCCTTTTGCAGCTTTTAGCTCCTTAAGGTTTAAGCTTGGTGTAGACGTGCCTCCCACACAAAGCTTGAGAGGGGCTAATAGAGCACACGCAACAAACACTCTGTTTCTAAACTAGAGTCTCAAACAAGAGAAGATGGGCCTCGAGAATAAGGAAGAAGCGTTGGCCCAAGACACAAAGACAAAGCCTTTCACAAACTCTCCTTCACCAAACGGTGTCATTTGCCAACGGTCAACAACTTCAAGCTCAAATCATGATAAGATCAATGAAGAACAGAGCAAAAGTGTGAGTGTGTATACGGCCTCAACAATCCCGATAGCTAACCGTTTTGATCCTCTTTCTATAGAAATACAATGATAGGATTGTTACACTTGTCAATAGATTAGCAAGCTAAAAGTTCTATAAGTAGAAACATTGTAATCGAGTGATGTAAGCAAGAAATAAAGATCAAAACTTTCTTTGCCATCTTCTTCATTTGAGCTTAAAAGCTCACTCTTTCACCTCCCTGATATATATTTTGTTGGATTTTATGATCATAATTTTTTGTTATTATATATGTAACATTCCAAACCATTTAAAACGGCCAACTTTTTTTTAAATTTTTATACAGGTTCGGTTAGACCCATTTTTTCTTAGAAAACCCTAATCTATCTTTTTCTTTCTCTATTTAAAGAACCATAATCTTTCATAATTTTTAACATTAAAATTATAGCGAAAAATTACTTAATTGCAAATTAGGGCTAGTGGCACGCCGTTCTCGAAAAAAGATGAGACGAATGTTACATATACTTCCACAACATTGAAAAGCATAAGAAATATGAATAGAACCACACCAAAGTTTAATATGCTAAATGAATTACCACGTTGCAAAGCTCTTCCTATTTTCTTAAGAGTATTGAAACAAAACAAAAAAAACAAAATTTTCCAATAAATATAACGTACAAATATAGAAAATTAAAAGGGTTGCCCGAAATATATATATATATATATATATATATATATATATGAAACTTCAAACAACCACTTGTGTCGTATACAGTCAGAGAGGACCCCATAAGGAATGAGAAATGTCCAAAATTTTCATATGATTTTAAATGTATGAAAATAAAGAAAACATAGAGAATAACTCGATAACGGAGAGACACAAATGTATTAATATGTAAGCGATTTATTTATATCCCCTTACTATTATTTGAGAAGTCACTTTAATAAAAAAAGCTGATTTGTCAACACCACATTCATTTTTACAAAAAAATGACGTGTCTTTAAAGATAATATAAACATGTTGTTATTAGATTTTTTTGT
>OVAN01004224.1:0-26459 GCA_900406275.1 Anastatica hierochuntica
AATACATGGACAATGTTGATTGTTTTGCCATTAGACAGATTCACGATGAGAATCCTTTGTTTGCAAATTTTGCGAATTTTCTGAGTGCAGATGTGGAGCCACCAAATTTCGCAGGCTATGCGAAGAAGTTCCTCAGAGATGTCCANAAGTTCCTCAGAGATGTCCAACATTACTTCTGGGATGATCCTTTTCTCTACAAGAGATGTGCTGATGGGCTTTTCCGCAGATGTATCCCAGAGTCTGAGGTTCAAGGTATTCTGTATCATTGTCACGGTTCTGATTATGCAGGACACTTTGCTACTTTCAAGATTGTTTCGAAAGTGCTGCAGGCAAGTTTTTGGTGACCAACTCTCTTTAAGGACGCCCATGATTATGTCTCTAAGTGTGATGCTTGTCATAGGAAAGGCAACATCAGTAAGCGGAATGAGATGCCTCATAATTTTTTATATTATATTTACATGATATATAATGTCTAGTGCCCATAAAATTTACATGGATATTTCATTCTTAAGGTATTTCTCTTTGTAATGACTAATAACACGGTTTTTAACTAAAAGAGAATCATTAATATTTTATTTTGCCTTAGCTGTAGCTTTTAGAAAAGTAAGAGGTATACACTGCTGCAAGTACTTGTTATTTGCTTGACAATGCTTCAGAACCGAATTATTAGAGAGATTAATTTCTAATAGAATTAAACGGTAGTGCTTGTGTGTACTAATCAAGCACTCAAGTCACATGCCATATATCATATGTTTATCCCGTCTACAATTCTCATGTTTCTTCTATAAAGAGAAAAGGAGACATACATCTCTACTCAAAATGACAGTGAGTTGTGAATATTAAATTTTCGAAAGCGACAATATTTTAAGAATGAGGGAACACTTCTAGAAGGATTATATAATCCAGAGGAAAGTCATAAACATATATAAAAATATGTATATCGTAGGTTGGTTCAATTTTACTACCAAACGGGAAACCCATATACCATAAGCTAATCGTAAAACAATTCCATGAATTCATTAATCATTACTCCGTATAGCAAATGGTGAAGCCTACACACAATATAGTAAAATTCAAAGGGATGGTGTATTTGATAAGATTATGTGAGCATCTATTTAATCTGAGTGAGACGTCGAGGCATCCTCCTTTCATGGTTATAGAGAATTTATATCTCTTACCTCAAATCCATATTTCTTTAGAAAGCTGAGAACAAAAGTATTTATTCGCCCCTTTTGATCATATTTTTAAAGAGGAACACTAAGATCATGGAAACTACCAAAATTTTACAAAACTATATAAAGCCATATATTTGTAAGACCAACAACTGAAAAAAAAATATAAAGATGACAGCATTTGAGCACCATGAGAATGTCTAGTGACCATGGGAACTTTCACTTAACCAATTAAGAATCACAACTGTTACCAAATTCAAGTCTAGTCATATAGGTTTAAACAATGTACTTCTCTAACTTAGAGAGCTGTCTTTTTTTGGGCATCGTCCACCTCACAAATGATCGAAATAGCAAACATGTATCTTATTATTAATGACAAAATCTAAACTAATTTCTTTGTTAGAATGTATACTTTAAATTGGTGTAAGACCATTTGTATAAACAAAATTGGCCAAAGGGGACCAATCAAATTTAAAAACCAGAAGAATAAACAAAGTTTAACACTAATGTACGGCTAAATTCAAAAGAGTTTAATCATATATCACATGAAAGTTTATATTGAGAAATTCTCTCGCGTTTAATCATGTTTTTTTTCCATCTTAGTGTGGCTATTCTTCCATCATAGTCCAATTTTTTCTCTGGTAAATTTCGTTCAATTATCGGCTCCGCTTGGCCTTGGCTGCCAAAAAGTTTATTGTGACATATGTTACCGGAAGACCATAGGTACATGGTAGCAACATGGAAGATCCATTTTGAAAAAGACCTTGTAAAACATTCCATACATCTCTGATTATTTTAGTTTCTCAAAGAAATGTAAAACATGATTAGTATAATAAGAGTTAAGACACAATTTTTTTCATATTTATTCGTGGAGTCCGCATTTGACCAGAAGTATCACATATTGTGCAACATTCTAATATCCTTAAGGACCAGAAATAATTTAAAAATCTATTAAAGCTAATTTATAAGTAGAGTAATTTTAATCAAGGAGCCAATGAAATTATCTATGTCTGTAAAGCGGATCAAACTATTTCACCAATCATAAACACAAAAAGTTGTAAGAAAATTAAGGTGGTCTTATGATATATTAAAATAATGTTGTTCTTAATAGCTGCAGAGTTCAATGCTCTAGACACATCAAAAACAATCTAAACTCCAATTGCAAAGGTCGTATCATACATTATATGAAATCACCCTATCATCAAAAATGATATCATAAGTTCCAGACTTTTAGGTTGACCATATATGAACCCTATCATTAAAACTTGTTACCAATGAATCCCTCCATTGTTCACCAAGTCTTAGTTCAATATACTTACCAAATTTATCATGTAAAAAGAAGAAAACACAAAGATATAAGAAACTTGCCACTGATTCCTGTCGCTTATGTCCTTTACCGACGACCCACAGCGTTTCATCTTCTCCGGAGAGCATGTACTTCATCTTTAAAACTCTTCGATGAGCCTCTTTTTCCTTTCCGTTCATGCGAGCTAACCCAAATCTCTTCTTTCTTCTTTACATGTCTTCTCAAAGAAACTATAACTCACAGTTGTCAATACTCACTGAGAAATTGCATCGGTAAGTCCCTTAGCTCATTGTTTCTTAACCATCATGATGATTTGAGCTTGCCTTACAGTTTCGAACTCTAATCTCCACAAGTGATTTGATACGCCGTTGCTTGATTCTTCACTCTCAGGTACCATACGAAGACATGTCTGGTCCTCGTCTTGATTATGCGATTCTGGTAAGTTTCTTGATCTCTTGTCTCATCTTGGAACACCAACCCTCAACTCATCACTAAATCTATATGAGATTCTAATTTGAACATCAACCATTGTTGTCTTGTGAGGCTTGGACCTTTAATATTCTATCACATGAAAAAGACATGTATGAGCTTTATCCTCACCACATGACTTTGTAAGTATCTTGGTCTCTTGTTCCACTTCTGAAACTCATAGAGCCTCAACACACCATAAATCCTTCACCTAATCATAACATAAACATCAACACTGATTCATACTCATTTCCACAATATAATGTTTTGAAATTGAATACAATAAATCAAAAAGATCTAACTAAAAGAAGAAGTTACCATGAACAATGGGGCTATGTAATAATATCCTTAGAGATGTTAAAATGTTGTCGTTGCCTTCTGACGATACTCAAATGTTGAAACAATACTAACATCATGTCAACACAAAAGCTAAGATTCTTTGAACTTAAAACTAATTCCAAAAATTTGAGATTTTGTAGAAAGTACACTTCTAATTTCTTCAACCTAATCTCAAATTAGTAAAAGCACAGACTCCACGATATTTTTCTACTCTTCTCGTCACCTTTTTTGGCTCTACCTTTTTATAGATAGTATACCTTTTTGACGAAACCTTGAGGATTTGTTGGAGAACTAAAAACGCAAAATAACAAATTAGAGAACTTTAAGAACTTGCCAATAGTAAGAAAGACATTCGAGTAATCTTTTTGCTGAAAGAGGTTGGAAATAAAAAGGGCATACATGTTTGGTGATGCGGAGCAACATAAGAAGGATGGGAGAACCTTCCTCTTGCAGCTGCTACATGAGAAGCTCATAGCGGGAAAGACCATCCTACATAAACCAAAATCAACAACGTTTGGGCGAGCTAATCAAAGGAAACAGTGCGTTTTGGCAGTAGTCTCTCTCGGGCGATTCACACTGCGATTAGGGTTTCTACTGACGGCGGCTATGGCGGCCGATGCTGCTGCTCCGGATACGGGGGCTCTGAAGCTGGTAAATCCCGCTCATGGGCGGCGATTGCGGGCGGAGACACGGTGGCTCTACGACGGCGTGAGTTGATAATAACGGAATCGGGAGGATCGGCGGTAGTTGAGGTTCCGGAGGATGTGTTAGCTGATCAAAATCAATTGTGGAAAAACTTCTTGGTGGGTCGGTTCTTGGACACGGCGCCGCACGTCGCGAAAGTTCACATGATTGTGAACAAAATCTGGTCTTTGGGAGACAAGAGATCGAGGATTGATGTTCAGGTTTTGGATGAGGAGACAGTTAAATTTCGGGTCACAGATCCGGCAATGAGGGCTCGGCTTCTCCGTAGGAGCCTTTGGAATATTGCAGGTGTTCCTATGCTTTTATCAGAATGGTCGCCGGTGGTGCTGGCTTCTCAGCCTGTGCTAACATCCATTTCGTTGTGGGTGGATTTTCGCAATGTTCCTCCGAGATTATACTCCGACAAGGGGCTGGAGCTAGTGGCGAGCTTTGTTGGTGATCCAAAGAAGCTACATCCCACTACCTTAGCCTGTTCTAATCTGGAAGTTTCCCGTGTGTTGGTTGAAGTGGATTTGACGAAGGACCTTCCGAAACAGTTTCAGCTTACATCGAAAGATGGTCTTTCGGCTGACATTCGGGTCTCGTATCCGTGGTTACCGCCTAAGTGTTCGGTTTGTGAGAAGTGGGGTCACTTAGCAGCTAAGTGCCCTAAGACTATGGAAGCTCCGGTTTCTCCAGTCAAGCTCTTGAGGCGTGTGAGTGGGGAGGTTCGGGTTGACATAGCATTGGGTAGGGTGGTCTCAGATATGGTGAGTAAGGAGACTGCGGTTTGCGGTCAGCAGCAGGTCAGAGAAGAACAAGCAGGCTCTTCTGGCAGTGGTCTAGGGGCTGGGGATGAACTGGTTCCGGAGCAGGATGGGGCTTTGAATTCTAAGCAGAGTGAACAGCCTCAGGTGGCAGTTGAGGAGGCTGGTGGTAGCTTGGCAGAGCATGAATGGTCTCATGTCTCTCCAGCTAAGTCTAAAAAAAAAAATGGATGTAGTGCAGGCTGTAGAATTGTCCTCTCCGTCACGATTTGCGGTTCTTGAAGGCTTGGAGGAGGGTGAGGTTGCTGGTGGTTTTTCTGAGACTGAGCAGGAAGATGTACTTCTTTCTTCACCAATGACTGAGGTTGAGCAGCTGGGTCAGATTGCAGAGGCTGTGCATTTGCGGGGCAATGTAACTGTAGAGCGGGGTGGTCAGGCAGACTTGAATCTTGAGACTCTTGTGGGGGACAGGGTTGAGCACCAGATCAGGCTTGTTTTGCCGAGAGCAACTCGAGGAGTTAACAAATATCTTGCGGACTTTTCTGTCATCGGTGTGAAAGATGCTCCATCTTCTCATACGACTAAGAAAAGTAATCGCAAGAAACACTAATAATGAAAGTTTTCTCATGGAATATGCGCGGGTTCAATCAAAACAATAAGCATAAAGTTTTGCGCGAATGGTTAGCGTCTTCTTCTGCTTGTGTTGGTTGTTTATTGGAAACTCGAATTCAAGAAGATAAGGCAGCTGGTATCATGACTGAAAAATTTGTGGGATGGTCCTTCTTGACAAATTATGATTCTCACCGTCTTGGTAGAATCTGGGTTCTTTGGTCGGCTGATGTGATAGTTACTCCGGTGTATACTTCGGCTCAGCTGATTACGTGTTCGGTTTTTGACCCAGTTAATGCGGTTGACTTCTTCTGCTCTTTCGTTTACGCTTATAACTTCCCAGGGGAACGCCAGGAGTTATGGGCTGACTTGCGTAATCACGCTTCTTCTCCTCTGTTTCGTAATCGTCCTTGGTTGATTCTGGGGGATTTCAATGAGATATTAAGTATAGATGAGCACTCAGGATCTCGTGGTACATCTCAGGGTATGCGGGACTTCCAGTCTGTGGTTTCTGCTTGTTCTCTTTCGGACCTGACTTATAGGGGCTTGAAATTCACTTGGTGGAACCACCAGGAGGGTTCGCCCATTAGTAAGAAGTTGGATAGAGCTTTGGTTAGTGATGCATGGCTGTCTTTCTTTTTCTCTTCCTCGGCTGTTTTTGAACCAGGTGGAGTATCCGATCACGCCAGGTGTATGGTCACAGTGCTGGCTGATGCTGCTGTGTATTGAAAGCCTTTCAAATACTTTAATATGCTTGGTATGTTGGATATTTTTTTGTCATATGTCGCAGATGCCTGGAATGCTTCTGCTCCTATTTTTCATTCGCGTACAGCTCTTTATCGTCTATCTAAGAAGCTCAAGCTGCTAAAACCAGTCCTTCGGCAGTTGAATAAAGTTCAGGTTGGTCACCTTCCAACGCGGGTGAAGGAAACCTACGATGACTTGTGTGCTAAGCAACTGTTGGCCTTGACATCTCCTTCAGCGGATAATTTTGAAGTTGAGCGTTTGGCCTCAGCTAGATGGAATTTTGTTTCTTTGTTGGAGGAATCATACTATAAGCAGAAGTCCAAAATCCATTGGCTGAAGGTTGGTGATCAAAACACTAAATTTTTTCATCGAATTGCTGAATTGCGGTGTTCACAGAATGCAATAAAGATGGTGAGAACGCAAGCTGGTCAATTAGTAACGGATGCAGAGGGGATCAAAGCTGAAGCAGTGGGTTGGTTTCGGTCTTTTCTCCAGGTAGAGCCGGCAGATTACCAAGGGATTTCAGTGGCTGAGCTAAGGGAACTGTTAAGCTTTCGCTGCTCACCAGGTGAATGCTCGAGGCTTATAGCTCCAGTGACGGCAGCTGAGGTTCAAGCAATTATCTTCTCTATGCCTACAAATAAAGCTCCCGGTCTGGATGGGTATACAATGGAATTCTATAGAGATGCTTGGCCTGTTGTGGGTAGTGATGTTGTCGCGGCAATTCAATCTTTTTTCAGAATGGTTACCTCCCAAAAGGTGTAAATACTACTATCCTTGCTCTTATTCCTAAGTTTACTGGTGCTTTAGAAATGAAGGACTACAGGCCTATCTCTTGTTGCAACATTCTGTATAAGGTTATTTCTAAGCTGTTGGCGAATCGGTTAAAGAGTATTTTACCTGAGTTTATAATGCCAAATCAGTCCGCTTTTGTGCCCGATAGGTTGTTATTGGAGAACATTTTATTAGCTACTGAGTTGGTAAAAGACTACCATAAGGATGGTATTTACGCGCGTGGTGTGTTAAAGATTGACATCGCAAAGGCTTTTGATTCGGTTCAATGGGATTTTTTGGTGTCGGTGCTTGTTGCCATGGGTTTGCCGTTGATGTTTGTCAGGTGGATTCACACTTGTATCTCAATAGCCTCCTTCTCGGTGCAGATAAATGGTGAATTGGCAGGGTTTTTCCAGAGCAAACGGGGTCTAAGGCAAGGATGTGCCCTCTAGCCCTATCTCTTTGTTATCTCTATGAATGTGTTATCTGCTTTGTTGAATAGGAGAGCTACATATGGCTTTGTTGGTTTCCATCCGAAATGCCGCCCGTTGGGTTTGACACATTTGTGCTTTGCGGATGACATAATGATTTTCACTGATGGTTCAGCTCGTTCTACTGAAGAAGTGGTTGGGGTTTTTGATCGGTTTGCAGCTCTTTCGGGATTACGAATTAGCTTGGAGAAGTCTTCAATGTTCATGGTTGGTGTGGCTGATGGGGTGTGTCAGGAATTGGTACGGCGGTTCGGGTTCAAGCGGGAAAAACTTCCGGTTAGGTACTTGGGTTTGCCATTAACGACGAATAGGATGTCCGCAGGTGATTATGAGCCGTTATTGGAGCGAATTCGCGCCAAATTTCAGTCTTGGTCCAACAGATTTCTGTCATTCGCGGGTCGTCTGCAGCTTTTATTGTCTGTTATTTCTAGCATCGCTCAGTTCTGGAGCTCTGCCTTTAGACTACCGAAGCGATGCTTAAGGGAGGTTGATGCGCTTTGTGCTGCGTTTCTATGGTCGGGGGCTGATTTGAAGCGCTCTTGCGCGAAAGTTTCTTGGCAGGATGTCTGTCTGCCGAGGAATGAAGGGGGACTTGGATTCTGACCACTAGTTGAGGTAAATATGGTCTTTGGTCTGAAATTGATTTGGAGAATTCTAACTGCGACTAATTCCTTATGGGTTGACTGGGTTAAGCGTTATTTATTGCGGGAAGGCTCTCTTTGGAATGCTTCGGCTACGAGAGGCTCTTGGAATTGGCGTAAGTTACTGAAGTTGCGACCTCTGGCCTTCCAATTCGCGCGGTTTGAGATTGGTGATGGTAGGACGGCATCCTTCTGGTTTGATAACTGGCTGCCTATGGGTCGGTTGCTTGATATTTATGGGTTGCGTGGGCCGCGAGACATGGGCATTCCACTCTCTGCGACGGTGGCTGAGGCGGCTCCAGTTTTTTTGTGGTCTCGTCGGTTTCGGGGGGAGCATTTCCGATTGATCACATCGGCTCTTCAAGTGGCGCAGATGCCGTCTTCGAGTCGGGGTCCCGATCAGTTGCTGTGGAAGAAACGGGACGACAAATACGTTGTTGGATTTTCTACTAAATCGACGCTAGACTGTATATGTCCTAAGGCGTCTGTTGTGTCGTGGTTTCGAATGGTATGGTTTAAAGAAGCTACTCCTAAGCATGCTTTCATTACATGGTTGGCGGTGCGGAATCGATTAAGTACGTGTGATCGTATGGTGAGGTGGGGGCGAAGTGTCTCGACTGTTTGTGTATTCGGCCGTGGCCCGCTCGAAACGCGATCTCATCTGTTTTTTGAGTGTAGTTATGCGCAAACAGTTTGGTATGGTTTGGTTGGGGATTTGATGGCTCGGCATTTCACTTGCTCCTAGTCACGGTTTTTCCAAGTTCTTCCGTCAAACTGTCTTTCTCCGCAGGATTCAACACTTGTTCTTCTAGCTTTCCAAGCTGCTCTGTACTCTCTTTGGACTGAGCGTAATCGGCGGCGTCATGGTCAACCACCGTTGCCTTGTTCAGTGATGGTGCGGATTCTCGATAAGATGATTCATAATAAGCTTCTCTCGCTCCGCTCGATAACATCTACTGGAAGTCCATTACTACTCCGCTGGATTGGTACACGACCTTAGCTCACCAAGTTTCTAGTACTAGATTATTATCCTTATTCTTTTATTCAATTGTTTCTTTAAACATTTAAACATTTTTCTGTAAAGTTCTTTGGTAGGAATAAAGTTTTACATTCCAACAAAAAAAAAATCAACAACGTTTCATCAGTTTGTAAAAACAATACTATAAAAATCATTCGTTGCAGAAGTGGTTGTTGATTTTATCGAGAATCTAGAAAGTATTTGGCGTTTCAATCTGTTTGAGAATTGTGGTTTTTTTATGGTTGCTTTCGGTAAGTGTTGAGCAAGGTTGGGTGTGAGGGTCGGTGGAGTCGAGGTGCTTTATAGGGTTTGGGAGGAGTAGTTTTAGGAGGCAAGGGATTTCGATGGTTGCGATGTTAATGGGGAGTCAATCTTCTTTAATGGTTGATCTAACGGGGATTGACGTTTGTAAACAAAGGACGACGAAACATGGATATGAGGAAGACGAAGCGAGCGAAGAGGTGTGTTGGATCGTTTGTGTATGCGCATGTTAACCATGTGTTGGCCCAATAATAGGTTCAGAAGCCTAACTAATGTTTTTTTGGGCGTCTATTAATGTCGGTCCATAAATAACTGGTAACGCGATTTGGAGGAGATTAATTAGCTGATGTGACGCCCGGAGAGCAAATAAAGGAAAGCTTATGTGGCGCCTCTTAAAAGCCAAAGATAAGGTCTTTTAATTAGTTAAATTAGAAAGTGTTTTCTACTCTCTAGTTTTATTTTTGATGGATTATTTTTATGCACTAAAATTTTCATTGTTTAAATAATACTAGCTAATGGGTCCGCATCTAGTGCGAACATGAAAATATTAAGACAAAATAACGATATTTGATAGTAGAATTTACGCACAAATTTGTTTAAATTATTTTACTTATAATCTTAAAAATGTTCATAGGGATGAACGTTTGAGATTTTAAATCGATTTCGAATCGATTTTTTAGATTTTAGGTAGTCAGGTTTAGGAACCGTTCGAATACTTTAAAAATTCGGTTCAATTCTAATTCAGTTATTTCAGTTCTGATTCGGTTATTTTCTTAATTTTCAGTTAATTGAATACTAATTGAGAAAAGAATACTTAAATTATATGTTAAACAAAATCTATTTAGTAATAATTAGGTGGATAACAAAAAGACACAATATTTAGGTTTTAGTTCTACCTAAAAACCAAATTACTCACACTATTTTTATCTTTTTGGTTCACAAAAGGGGGAAAATTTGTAAAACTTCTAAAATATATAATAATATATTTTTGTAACTCCCACCAATTTAATTAATATTTTTTGGATGGTTATTCCACAAATTAATCATCAATATATTTATAAAACATGAAAAATAGAAATCATTTGTTGGCCAAGAAAAATAAATTATTTTAACGGGGTATTATTCAATAATAGAATGTGAAAGAATTAAAATAAAATTTAAATTGATAATTTAAATCGATTGATTTTAAGATAAACATGATGTTTAAAAGGAAAGAAATAATTTAATAATTTCCTTTTTTATCTTGAGTAGTTTGTTTAAAATAAAATTTCTTCATTTATAAAGTTAATTCTTATAAAATCATTTAACATACAATTAAACTATATTCCATGTCAAAGTATATTTCAAAATTAAGCCATACACTCATGAGGTGATTCATTGTTTTATTCAAGAGATGCATGCATAACTTAAAAATCCTTTTGACATTATATAAAATCTTATAAGTTATACTATTATATATATATATATATATATGAACGCATTAACAAATGTTTCATTTTTTATTATATAAATATTATCACCATTTACAAATGTTAAATTATAAAATTTTAATGTTAAATTAGGAAGGCATGGGGAAAAAGCTAACCTCTCCAATCTCTAACGGTTGCAAACCTCATGACTAATATATCCTCTAAATCAATGTGGTTCATCATGACATCACATAATTTCTCAGCTTGTTCTCCCCAAATGATACAATTTGCAACTTCATCGCTATGTTAAAGATAAAGAATGTAAGTGAGTAGAAAACATCATAGTATAAATAAGGATAAAGAATTATGTATAGTAAATTATCAATATACCTTACTCCATGTTTTTTACAGTAGCATGAATCTTATTACTCTGATTAAAAATGCAATTATCAGGTTAAACACGTACAAATAAAAAAATTTATTTTTTTATAACTAAATTATAAAAAACAATGTGAATAATATAAAAAAAATTTTGAACACTTACATATTCATCAGAAAGTATGGCTTCAAGCTTCAAACCATATGTGTGTTGTCTCTTCCAAACAGCCAAAACTCTTACAATCATTGTAAAATCATTAGGAAGGATAATAACCTCACTTAGACTAATTTGAACCATTGTGGTGAAAGGTTAACAACAATAATTCTTATCAATAAAACAATGTCGATTAGAAGGATGTTTGTTTGTGGGTTTAATGTCAAATAATTTATATAGAAACAGCAAACTTGATGGGCAAGGTTATGTTAAATAAAAATTTATTATAGTTGCTTTATAAAGAGTATGTTATCTTGGCAATATTATATTGAGTTTAATACATGATCATTTGATTTTTATAATTTACATAAATCGCATTATTGATCATTATAGAAAGTACCTTTCACGTAAATTATATATATAATTTGTTTAATTTGAAATTTTAATACAGAAACTTATTTAAGTCAAACGATTTTTTTTTACTAATTTTCCGTAATTGAAACTTTTTAATTAATAATTTTGAAACCAATCACTAAACATTTAAAATACTTCTATTAAAAATTTGTTACGATTGTGAACACTTAAAGTGTATTACCTAAAGAAACAAAGATTTATTTTATTACCTTAATTATCTCCAATGTCATTTAATTTTTTGATCCGAAATTTTAAAAATAAAAAATAAAAACCCAAAACCATCGACTAATCAAATTATAACAATTAAATCAAGAATCAACCTATGAATGACACCTAAAATTTTTTTACTAAAGTGTATTTTCTTTTAATATATAGGATATTTACTTTTCCTAATTCTAATAATAGCGTGTAGGAGAAAAATAATGTTTAATATATAAATTATGTAATAATTCAATATTTTACAATATGTAAAATCTAACGATACGAAAAATAAAATGGTAAAATCGGAAAATGATATAATAAAATTGAACAAAAAAAATTCGAAAAAAATTGTGAATACGTAAAAAATAACTCGCTAACGTGGCGACACATCTTTACGCCGCGAGTTGAGGAGGTTGAATTTTGACCTTTTAGACGACGTCGTTCAAAAGTTAAATAGTTGCACGTATCTCTCAAAAAAAAATAAAAGAAAAAAATAATAAATGCAAATAAGCAACCACAAAAAAAATCTAACACTTCTCAACTCGGCGGTGGCGGACGGAGTAAACAGTCGGAGCGATGGCGATGCAGACCGGAGTTGGCTTATCTAGGATCTTCCTCTTAGCCGGAGCTGGTACTTTCTCTTCTCATCTCGACTCGCTCCTTTACTTTATACTGTTTCCTTCTTCGCGAACTGCTAATTGGAGGATATGTGTATCCTGATACGTTTCCGATTTGGTGAATCGAAGGTTATACTGGAACGATCATGATGAAGAACGGCAAATTATCGGATCTGTTGGGTGAATTGCAGGTACTTTACATATTGATTATTTGATTTTGTTAAAATTCTTTTGACTTAATTGAAAATTTGTTCTCTCAATAGGCTCTGGTGAAGGGGATGGAGAAATCTGGAGATGGATCTGAGGGAGATTCTGATGTTTCTGATGCCATAGCTACTCAGGTACTTTGTTCATTTCCTTTTCTTTTTTTGTTGTTTGATTTTCTTCCACTGAATTTTACGAATGTTTTGTGATGATTTCTTTTCAATTGGGTCTATTTTGAAGGTTCGCCGGTTGGCCATGGAAATTCGACAGCTTGCTTCATCGCAGCAGATAACGGTCATGAATGGAGTCTCTGGTGGTATGTAAACATAGAGAAAATTGTCTACTTCGTCTGAAATATTTGTATGAGCAAGCTTAGTGTTGTTTTCTCTGTTTTCAGCAAACTTACATGCCCTTGCGGTTCCTGCTGCGGCATTGGGAGCTCTTGGATATGGTTATATGTGGTGGAAGGTACGATTAAGTGTTCAATACTATTTCTCCTGTTTGTTTACGCTGCTTCTTTAGTCATAGGAGATTCCATTTTTGTAACTAAGCAATTCAAGGTAACTAAGAAAATGTTTGTGCTTGTTCACTGATTAGGGACTCTCATTCACTGACCTTATGTATGTGACAAAAGCCAACATGGCCAGTGCCGTGGCTAACCTTACAAAGAATCTTGAGCAAGTTTCAGAGACCCTTGCGGTGAGTTTTTTCTTTTAATTATGGTGGATATATATTGAGTCACAGGGTTAAAGTTGGATCTTAATTGTTTGATTTTCAGGCTGCGAAAAGGCATTTAACGCAAAAGATTCAGAATGTGGATGATAAGGTGGAAAAGCAGATTGATCTCTCTAAGGAAATCAACAATCAGGTTTGGTTTATGTTGACCTTCTCATTTAGTTCCTATGACTACTAGAATGGTTTGATTTTATTTTTATGTATCTGTGATTCTGTAGTATGTTGACTAGACTTGGACCAACAAACTTCTGTATATGTTGGCCTTCTCATTTCGTTCCTATGACTAGATTGGTTTGATTTTATTTTTATGTATCTGTGATTGTGTAGTATGTTGGCTAGGCTTGGACCAACACACTTCTGGTTATGCTAAACAGGTAATTTTCGCTCGTGAGGATATCAGATCACTTGAGATGGATTTGGAGTCATTGCACAATTTGATTACTGGACTGGTTAGTCTTACTTTCATTTTTTCAATCCAAATATTAGAAATGCTGAGATCAATGATTGTTCTATTCTGCTGCATGTGCTTTACTGCATCCATCGTGATCGAAAGTGATTATAGCTGTGAACTCATTTAGTCTTTAGGATCAGATCAGGAACTAGAATTCTCCTTTCGGGCATACCATTCCTTCTAGTAGCTATCCTAACTACTTCAGCATTTATTACAGGATGGGAAATTGGACACGCTGGAATACAAGCAGGTACATTAATCTTTTATGTTCCAGTCTTTCAGCTGTTATCTCTTGAAGTCTTATTAGCAATCATTACCCTGAAAATCAAATTGTTATCATGGTTTCTTTAATTGAACCACCGATTAATTTAGTGCTGATTCTGTTTCTGTTATGGTGGCAGGATGTCACAAATACGTTCATGTTACATTTGTATAACTATATGGGAGGCAAGAGCACAAAATTGCCTGAAATGGTATGGATTCTCTTAAATTGATTCGTCTCTCTTTTCCTCTGTCTTAATATCCCTACTTTTGTGTTTAAAACTTTAAACTGTGTGATTCCGTTTTTCTTCTTTTGCATTTAACTTCTGGATTCAAACTTATTGCATGGTTGTTTATATCATAAAGTTATAACTTCATCTTACAGGAGCAGCTGAAACTTCCTGTAAACCAAAAGGCTCGTAATTTGCTTGGGGATGTTGAAACCAAGGTGTCTTTTTCTGATCTGAGAAGTCATGTCCACTTGTATTTAACGTGCTTATTTGCATGATCCCGACGAGGTGACAGAAAAACTCCTTTGTATGCTAATGACAAGATTACATCCAATCTATTGCAGGGGTTGAAAAACTTTGCTGAAGGACTGTTTGAAAGCAATGGCACACAAGGAACGACCA
This sequence comes from Anastatica hierochuntica, assembly GCA_900406275.1. Lineage (NCBI taxonomy): Eukaryota > Viridiplantae > Streptophyta > Magnoliopsida > Brassicales > Brassicaceae > Anastatica > Anastatica hierochuntica. The sequence continues at coordinate 14,734 of OVAN01004224.1, forward strand.
CAGTGAAAATGATTGGTATGAGTAAGGTCAATGAGAAGTCGAGGCCATTGATATCAAGGTTTGATCACTTTGCAAAACAATCTTGTTCTCTCTCTCTCTCTCTCTCTCTCTTGTGAGTTTGAATTTTGTAATATGAGACGTGACAGTGGAAATTTGAATGCAGGACTGCTTCAGCTAGATGTTAAGGATCCTGATGGTGGTTGGCTTGCGGGATGTGTATAACAAAACCCTTTATTTATACAAATGGTCCCGTGAGCCATAGTAATCTCTCTTATATATATATTCGTTGGGTTGGTTTGTTTTCCCCCACAGACACACACTTGGGTCTTATGATATAATCTTGGTTTGCAAATTGGAGGGCTTTACCTTGAACATTGGAGTTTGTTTATTTGACATAGGACATGTGCTCTGTGTCCACTTTTTGGACTTTGAAGCAATGAGAATAAAGATGATCTGAGTGGGGGATTATCAGTTTGATGAGAATTATGGTACTGAAGTAGTGTCATAGGAGGTACATATTTAATCTTTGTTCGTATGATATATGATATCATCAGCCAAAGTATATAAATGAGCATATGGTTAGTAAAAGAATTTAAAACGTTGAGATAGTTAACTGAGACTTTTAATGAATTTAAAACCCACCAGATTCTAAACTTATTCTTTCTCTCAGCCAATCCTTAGCACTTTTTGATGTGCGGAGCCAAAGTTGATCAAAAAAGAACAAAACAGTACAAGACTAACTAATTATTTATGGTACATCGTGAATCACGTTTTTTCTTTGTAAATATTCTGCGGAAAATGCTTTTTAGGAAAAGATATAAAGAAAAAGTTTAGATAATTTGCTCAATGATTTTCCCACTAGCTAAATAAAATTCAATTTAATTGTTTGTCCACTAGTAATCGTACACTGAACCTGTGTCACACCCTTAGCTTTTTTTCACACTCGTTCTAGTTATTTATTTGCCAAGTAGCAAAGAGTGCAAGAAATATCAAGCAAAGCTGTGTTTCTCATACCCAAAGCTCAAGAGGATGGGTTCTCTTGACTTACCTCACGCTTCCTCGTTCAAGGTTCTTTCTCTAATTAGTTTTTATTTGCAAGCAAAAGAAATTAGTCATATCACTACAATACATCATACATGGTTCTGTTTGTAATCAGGGAGCAAGTGTAACATTTCTCAGGGATGTGCTTGAGAGTATTCTGAAAACTTATTTAAGGAAGAACCCGATGGCTAACACGATATGGGAACTAACTCAGTCGGTAGACAACGAAAAGATCTCTTACGATCACTTCTTTTTCAGGACATTTAAGGTACAAAGATTTAGTAAATAAAAGTTAATAGTGTGTGTTCTGCTTACACCTTAAACCCAACAAGTTTGTGATTTTTGGCATCAAAGTGATGCTTTCGACATTCAAATATATTACTTCTATTTGAAAATGTTGGAAATGTTGGAGTGATTAAGTCTAATAAAAATGGCTTCACACGTTCAAACATTAAATGTCTAATTCTTGACGTTTTTTGTTGAAATGTAGAACTTTATTATGACAATTTATTTTTCTTTTAACAATCAAATGTAACTAATTTGAAATTCTTGAGACGTTTACCTTACCATTGTTTTGTTGTGTGAAATTAACTTTTTTTTCCTTACTTTTGTGATATATATGAGCTTAGGTGGATGGTTATGGAATAGACTCCTTGTCAAGTTTTTTCATAGATTATGGATATGAAATTGGAGGCATACTTGATTTTCCAAAGAAGAAAGTACGAGCTATGTGGCTGTCTCCTCCGAAAATAAATGTCCCCGGCGACGCTAACGGTCTAGGCAACGGCCCTTTGCCACGACTTGTTATAGCTGAGCTTATTGTGGACGAACTAACCCCTGAATCACAGGTATGAATTGACCACAAAACATGATATCTTTTGTTATGAGTCGTTGAACATTTCTAATTTTTCTTTTGTTAATCCTAATGTAATGATTGATTAGGAAATAATAAGGAAATATTTGAAACCACAAGGTGGTAAGCAAGCGCTTCTTTCAAGTACTTTGGGGTCTTTAATTTGGGAGAAGCCAACATCCACCGACTTTAATCAACTTGCCAAGTATATTTCATAACTTTCTATATCATATAGTATCCTTAATCAACCAATGTGATGGTTAGAGATAATTTAATGTTGATCAATTGTGTGTAAATAATGAAGAGAAAGCGAATATGGGGCATGGGCACTTATCCATGGCTACACAATGAACCATCTTGCTTTCGCGGTTCATCGACTCAAACACCGTTTCAGCGACATCAAATGCGTCAAAGAATACTTTGAAGAAAAGGGATTTGAACTTAACAAGGACGGAGGAGTTATCAAAGGTTTTCTTTATCTATAATATTCCTCTCTTGAGATCATATCATTTTTTGTAACAATTATTTAATACAAATGAAAAAACATATATATATTTCAGTGAGTCAAGATGGTCTATTGCTACAATTGTCGCCGATGTCGGAGAAAGTGGCGGTTGAATTTTCAGACGGAGTAACGGAAACCATTCCGGCTTCATACATTGAGTTTGTTCAACGTCTAATTCTTCCGCAGTACAAAGATGTGCCAAGTGATGAGGTAAGAAGCGGTTCACATTATTTGCATTCATATCCTATTATAATATATTATTCGACAATTTTTTTTGTTGGAATGTAAAATTTTATTTCAACAAAAAAAACGTATTATTCGACATTTTTTTCATTTTTGTTGTGACGTAGATTAAAGAGTTTCATAGACGCGAGGGCTTAGAGCAAGCAAGCGCTTACCACGTAATGGAAAGCACCCGTTTCACAACACAAGTGTTGAATAACTAGACTTGTCTTGTTCGATTCGCTATGTGAAATTTGTGCATCTAAATATATGTTTGTGTGCGAGATCTTTATGTTGTTTAAAGTTGTATTGTTATTTCGCATGATGGTTTTTGTTACCGATGAATAATGGACAACAAAGTGTGATGGTGTGGTGTGGTGTTGTCTTTGTGGTATTTTCATATTTTTGAAATGTAATCATTTGTGTGAATGATTTTTAGTGTATGTTGTTAAAAAATTGGGTTTTATTTGGACATTTAAATCATCAATAATACAAAGCCACTTCTTCACTATTTTCTCCAAGTTCTTGACTAGCTCTTTTCTTCTTGTATTTCATCATTTTTCATGTTTGCTAGAATTTGGAGTTTTAAGTTCAATAAAACAAAACGATACACCTATTTGCTCAGGTGGATAATAACATAACACAAAGAAAAGAACACAGTACTATAGTTACACGTGAATAAACAATAAGTAAAGGGTAATAAACTTTATTACAGCACTGGACATTCACAAATTTCACCAAAACTAAAACCAAAAGAATCTGATGTTGACATGCAAAAACAAAAGAATGGGCAACTTTTAAAATTTCTTCTTTTCGTCAAGTGTAGTACATAAAGGTTGTTTGTGTTACATAAGGAAATATTGTACCCACTTGCAATATAAATAGACAAAAAGTTGATTAGCTAGAGAGCATCTCTAAATCCCAACTTGCAAACAATATATTCATATCACTGATTGAAAGAGTAAATTTTACTTTATGTATGTTCAGAACAAGTTGCATTCACTTTTGTACGTCGAAAGTTTAAAGGGACCAACACTAGTACATAAGTAATATAGGGCAATCTAACCGTTGTCAATTGGTTTTGAGTTCGAAGCTCATAACTTAACATGGTATTAGAACTTTGTTTGTTGACCAAAATAGGGTGGTCCGAAGAAAAAAATTTATTATCGATCTTAAAATGGGATCCAATTCGAGATGGACTGAAAAACCCCATTATCTCGAGTGGACGTGTTATGATCTGACATGGGAAATTTAAAGGGACCAACACTAATATATAAGGAATATGGTTCAATCCACTTATTGACAATTGGTTTTGAATTGAGAGACCATAACTTAACCATCTTTTAATTTCACTTTTGTTTTTTCAAATTGGACTATGGGTTGGAAGTGTGAACCAATCCTCTAGTTTGAACTCATCAAAATTTAAGAATGAAAGAACCCTAAGCTAATTTATAAACCACTTATCAAGGAGGTGGTCGTCAAGTAGTTTGTAAAAATACTTAAAAGCCACTAGTTCAACCCTAGTTGGGAGAAATCATTCAACCTTAAAGCATGATAGTATCTACGGTTGCCTCTCGCACAAGGGAGATTATAAGTCAAAAGCCTTGAACTTTCAAGATTTATGAGAGAAGTAGCTCATAACCACAAGTATAATACCTCTTATGGCAAAACAGCACCTTTGTCTCTCTCTTCTTACCAGGCACTTAAACTAGCAAAAGGAATCGTTTTTTTCTTCCTTGTAGCTTTTTATGGTTTCATCATTCCTTAATTTTTTTCTTTATAAAATGTGACTCTTAAGAGTCTCAACAGTTGCAGTAATTAACTCAGCATTTTCATTTCAAACATTTACAAAATGGAATACTCAAACACTAATTCAGAAGCTTTCTTTTGGTTTCAGAACCAAAACCATAGCCATAGGCTTCCTTCTTCTTCCTTTCCTCCGACCTCTCACTCTACTATTTATGGTATAACTCTGTTTCACCGAACACTCTTTGTTTTGGTTTTTGTGTTGTGAGTTTTCTTGTATTACATTCTTTTAACGAATCTTGATTCTCAAAGTGTAGCCACTTAGAGTAAAGACTATCCTTTTAGTTTGAAAAGAAAAAGTAAAACTTCATGAAGCACCTCATGCTATTAGATTATCTTCTTAAGATTTGTGTCATGTCAAGTTCCTGATTCTGTTTTCTGTTAACACATTCACCGTAATTTAGGATCAAGCTCAATGAGCAACACGGAGACTAACACCACCATGGATGAAGATGTCTGTGAGAGCTTCAAGATGCGAGAGATAACCAAGAAAAAGAAGCTAACACCAATCCAGTTACGTTTACTAGAGGAGAGTTTCGAAGAAGATAAAAGACTTGAACCAAACAGGAAACTTTGGTTAGCCGAGAAGCTAGGGCTGCAGCCGAGCCAAGTGGCTGTTTGGTTCCAAAACAGGAGGGCAAGGTTCAAGACCAAACAGCTCGAGTATGACTGTGACTCTCTTAAGGCTACCTATGCTAAGCTTAAGGCTGATAGAGACATTCTCCTTCTTCAAAACGAAGCCCTCAAGAACAAGGTACACAATTTTTTTTTTTTGTATAACAAGCCAATTTTGTAAAGACTTCGTTCAACATTTTGATTTAAAAAATATCAAACAGGTTGCGCTTCTTAAAGAGAAACTGCAAATACAAAAGAATCATCAAACTCAGACTATGGATGTGGAGAAACTTGGGGAAGAAGGTATTTCTGTGAAAAGCAATGCTTTGGACTCAGAGAATAATACACAGTACAGTGAAGAAGGAGAAGAAGAAGAAGAAGAAGAAGAAGCCATGGCAAATCAATACAGTTTCCCTGAGCTTGCAGTTCTCGGATTTTACTATGATCCAACCTTGACTGCTTCAAATCTAAGGTTGTGATGACTGATGATTTAAGTCTCTGTTTTGTTATCATCGTCCCGTGTGTCTCAAGATATCTTCCTTTGTTTCCTTTTTTCTTTCCGTGGAGTAAAATAATGTTAAAAGAAATAAAAAGTTTATGGATTATTACTTTTTTTTTGGTCAAACATATAGTACAATAATTACTATTATTTAGTTGTGAAAAATGAAAAAAAACATAACAGTTTCTTATCCTAATGACCACCAATGGAACTTAGCCCTAATCTTTGAAAGCCACGTGTCAAGATCAGACTAACTCAGATCCAAATAAGTAAGTGGGCCCATAAGACAAACACCTGCACATAGATTTTCTCAGCATTAATAATAGTTCCAGTTTTTGATTCGGACAACATAAAAACAAAAAGTTTGGAGTTAGTGGGATCCACCGACCTGTAATACTAATAGATTAGAAGTCAAGTAAGTATGTGGGCCTTAAACGAATGTTAAGCCCATTAACCTTAAGCCCAATAAATTTCTCCTAAAAAGGAAAAAATAATAAAAATATTTCTTTTTGAGAGAACTCACCAAACTAGAGACTAGAGAGCATGAGCCGCAAGAGAGATAAACCCTACTCGCACCGCCACACACCGTCGCGAATTTCGAAACGCCGGCGACCTTTGGCGCATGCGTCATCGGAATACGATGAAATAATCGACAAGCCGATGAATAAACCTCCGCCGCCACCGGCGCTTGTCGTTACGGGACTTCCCGCCAACTGCTCAGTACTTGAGCTGAAATCTCGATTCGAGATCTACGGCTCAATCTCTCGAATCCGAATCGACAAAGACGGGTTTGGATCCGTTTCGTATCGCACCGCTGAGTCAGCGGAGGCTGCCATCGCCGCAAGTCACGAGCCTGCTTTCGGAATTTCAATCGATTCCAAAAAGGTACTCTCTCTCGTTCACTCATTGATTTGACCTAAAAATTTTCCGGTAAAATCACTTTGAAATGACGAAGGTTCGTTGTGAAATTTGGGGAATTAGGGTTTATAAGATATTTGGGCTATTTTGGGTTGCAGTTGCAGGTGGTTTGGGCGACAGATCCTCTGGTGATGTGGAAGGAGTGTGTGACGGTTGACAAAAAGTCGCCGTCTTTGTCGTCGAAGCTTCTTCGACCTGAAATGCCATTGAGAAAACATGGGAGAAGGAATAGGCTAGCTTCGGCCATTGTCAACCCGAGAAGTAATATTACCGACGGAGAGAGCGGTGGCGGAGATGGAAGTTCATCTCCTTCCATGAGAAGGGAAGTTAAACACAGAGATATTGTAGCCTACGATGATATCCTTTAACAGCATTTAGTAGTGATATAAATACTTAGTTAACTCTTTTTTGTGGTATGAACTTCTGATTCTTTTTTTCTTTTCGGCAAATTCTTTCTTGGAAAAAATGTGAATTTAGCGAAGTCTATTTTCTTCTCAATCTCAGGTTTCACGCGTAAAGTTTGGTTCTTTCTCTGTATTGAAATATGACAAACTCAAGGATGAATTACATGCTTCAAATATTTTTTAGATTAGAAGATTGAAATTGGATATAAGATTCAAACTCGAAATCCATAAACCACGAAATCTAATAATCTATGGTCGAGAAAGATGAACAAGTTTTTTGAATCAGGTCGAAAATTTTACAAGCTCGATATCCATAAACCACGGAATCTAATAATGTATAGTCAAGTCATATGTTAGAAAATTTAATTAGACGGTTAAATGTTTTTGATAGGAATCATTAAAACCAAAAGTTCCAGAAACCATTACTGCCAAACCAGTCAAAACTCGACAAAAGTACGCACGAGATTTTCAACTGGCACGGTGTATTGGAGCAACAGTCAACAAAAACCCAGATCGATAATAAATGGCCGAACACGGCGATGAAGAAGAAGTATGGAGCTGGGGCGCAGGTACGGACGGCCAATTAGGTACGGCCAAGTTACAAGACGAGCATCTCCCGCAGCTTCTCTCTCTGACGTCACTTTCTTCCATATCGATGTTAGCTTGTGGCGGCGCTCACGTCATCGCCTTGACTTCTAGTAACCCCTCAAATCTCCGATTAACTAACTGTCTTTGATTTAGTATCTTCTGATCCAACTATAAAAGTATGCTTCTTTTTTCGTTGTTGCAGGTGGTAAGGTGTTGACATGGGGAAGGGGAAGTTCTGGTCAATTAGGACATGGGGACATGCTTACCACTTGTTTCCCAAAACCAGTGTCTTTCTTTGACGACTATGTTATAACTCAAGCTGCAGCTGGATGGAGTCACTCTGGTTTTGTTTCAGGTAGATTTTAAATGAAGCTTTGTTAACTGCTTTAAGGACCAAGAGATTGATCTCCCCTTTGTGCTATGTGTGTGATGTGAATGTAGATTCTGGTTGTCTTTTTACATGTGGGAATGGCTCATTTGGTCAGCTTGGTCATGGTGATAACTTGTCACTAAGCTCTCCAGCTCTCGTCTCTTACTTTTTAGATAAGAGTGTGAAGATGGTAGCCTGTGGTATGCGCCACTCGCTTGTCTTGTCCGCAGGTAACAACATCTAAATACATCATCGGTTCGCAAGGAGAGTGTTTTTTCTCCATTTTATTTATCGTCTCTTCTTCAGGGAATCAAGTGTGTGGGTTTGGATCTGGAAAGCGGGGACAGCTAGGTGTCTCATCATCAGACAGAACAAAGTCAGTTAATCTTCCATGTGTTATCTCTGGATTAGAAAATGTTGAGGTTGTTCGTATATCAGCTAACGGAGATCATAGCGCAGCTATATCTGGTTTGTCCTTTTAAGTCGAATGCTCAGCTTCCTTGATTGATTGATTCATGCTTATCTTTTGTTAATCGGTCTTCCTATGTGGCTGACCAGCTGATGGACAATGGTTCAGCTGGGGAAGAGGATTCTGCGGTGGCCCTGATATTCATACCCCTCAATGTTTGCCTTCATCTCTATATTTCAGAGATGCTGCGTTAGGATGGAATCATGCTTTACTACTAACCGGTAATGGTAATTTATGTGGGATGCATCAAATACCTTCCATTAGCTCTCACTGAACTCATTCATCTGTCCTTGGGCTTGTTGAACAGTCGATGGTGAGGTTTTCAAGCTTGGTAACACCCTTAATGAACAATCCGAGAAGCAACACTTGCAGGTAGATTCCTGTGAAGCTCTCGTGGAGAAAGTTCCAGATTTTGACGGAGTTAGAGTTCTGGAAGTTGCAGCAGGAGCAGAGCATTCTGCTGCCGTAACAGGTAAGAGGAGAGGTTGCTATTCTATTCCTTTTTGTCTTCTTCGGACGTCTTCTAGATATAATAAGCAAACAACCTTGGAAATACCAATGATCAGACCAATCCTCAACTTGCAGACAGTGGAGAAGTTAAGATATGGGGATGGGGTGAGCATGGTCAGCTAGGCCTTGGAAATACCAATGATCAGACCAATCCTCAACTTGTGAACCTACAAAGTATAGATCTGCGAGTGAAAGAGACCAAAGTATATTGTGGAAGTGGATTTACATACGCAGTAAGGCGAAAACAACAGCTTTCTACTTCATGAACATCATCATATAAATGGATGTATAACAACATCTTATTTGTGTAACATTGTACAATGCAAGAAGTCAAATTGTTTTGTTGTCAGATGACCATAGTGGTTGTATCAATACAAAGATGGAAAATAGAGTTATGCAGATTTTTCTTACTCTCAAGATCATAAAAACTAGATCTACTTCTTTTATAGCTACCTTACCCTACATGAAAGTGAAATTCCAAATGAATCAAAAAAACCCTGACTGATTCCGGACATGCTCCATCGACGGTGGAATTTGCTGTAAGATGTTGTTACCTCTGACTTCAAGAGATGATGAGCAGATTATTTTCATATCCATCACAAGTAACAATAGGTCGAAGCGGATCAACTTTCCACTGGCCATCAACTATAAACTTTATCTGTGAGGAAAATGTAGCACGGTTAAGTTTTTTGTTCGACTCATGTCATACGGGAAATGTTAGTTGCAGAGAGTGCTTTGATTAAATCATCTAACCTCATATTTTCCAGGATATAGCTTCAGCAGTAAAGAGAAGACTCCGTTCTGTGCTTTCTTCATTTTCCTCTGCTTGCGATATCATAAAACAAAATCAGCAGTTTGATTTCCTTTTATTAATCAGTTTCTTCATCGATATGAACTGACCTGGGTAGACCAACCATCAAACGAACCCGTTAGTAGAACTTCTGAGGCTGAATTAGGCCATACTATGGATGCAGTCCGGAGCAATCTTAAAGCCCTCCTAGCATGATCAATTCTTCTCTGTTTCTCCCGTACAATCCTCTGCGCGTCTCTAGAAGAAAAAGTTGACAATGTGAGAGACAAAAGTATAAGCTTCCTTCTATTTATCTGCATATAACCAATGAACAAAGCTTACATTATAGCCATAGCCATCTTTCCTTCAAAAACTGCCAGCTTTGCTCGTGTAGACCGTAACTCATTCTGGGCATATATGATCTCATTCTCTTTGAACTCCCAATCATCACTGAGATTCTCCAAATTCCCAGAATTTATCTCACTATCCTAAATGATAAACCAAAGGGAAATCAATCATAGAATTGCTACTAGTTTGATAGGAAGTTATGAGAGATTAATTAAACAGAGAAATGCTTTCAGACACCGTCCGGTCAACCAATAACATAAGAAAATATGAACACATCTGTTACCTTACTTGTCACAGCATCATCATCAGGATGAGATCTAAGGGACTGAAGGACAGAAGAAAGTTCTGACTGGAGATTCTGAAGACGGTTTTTGATATGAATTGTATTTATATCTTCTGTGGAAGATGCAGTTTTATCTTGTCCATATATACTATCACCAGAATCCTTATTCGTATTGTCCTTCTTCACACCACCCCAACCATTGGAAGAAATTTCAGCAGCTGTAGGATTTATGTTTTAATGCTTAGGTCACTTTTTATTTATTACATAATTCATATGGCAGAAGACAGAACTCACTCTATACCTTCAAAATCCTCATCAGTATATCCAGCTCTCCTCATACTCCATGTCCTCCATGTTTCTGATGTAGGCGAATTGCTTAAGCTTTGAGTTCCTGAAACTGACTTGGCTTCTTGAAATTCACTAGCTGTCTTTTGAAAATTGTAGGCAACACACCTCACGATGTAAACAGCTTATTCAACAGGACAATTTGCACACAATGAACAGAAAAATTTGTAGACAAAAGAACATACCACAATCACAGAGGACCGAGGAACAGAACCGTTTGGGGAGATGTTGTTCATGGCACCATTGCTTTCCCCTTTCTCCCTCAAGCTAACCCCTAGACTCAGATTCCTTTCTTTCTCCAATCTGGTCAAAATACCTTCAATTCCACTCTCACTCCTAGCATCTACTTCTCTGATAGAAGAGAAACCTAACGTTATCATTCTAAAAGGCATAGCATTAGAAGAGTTGTAAAACTAGAGGGCTTACTCTCTTGAAGATGAAGGATTTGAGGAAAGATCAAAAGCTCCATGACTGAAGCCTTTATCAATTTCTTGAGAACTACGATCATGAAGCTGTTTCTCGATATGCAAATCACGCAGAGTGACGTTCTCAATTCCTCGGACCTCTTCGGGCTTCTGTTGTTCCTCCAAATCCCAGCCCATGGAAAGCCATCCACCTTGGTTCACGATTCTCTCCACAAGATCAAATCTTCCAGAACGGATTAAATCCTCCTTGCTCGGAAACATCCCAGGCTTCTCCGAATTCTTCATGAACTCCAAAATCTCAGTTTCCAGATCCTTAGTCCCTTCGTTATCCCAACTCAAATTGCGGTTATTGCACATCCTTAAAACCCCAGAGCAACAATCTTTCTTCCTCGGCTTGACCTCAAGAAACCCTAGAACAGGCCCACAGTTTTTTCTGGCAGATAAAAGAATCGGCGACGCCAAACGTATGCAAGTTTTCGGATTGAGTGCACAGAGAGAAGAAAGAGGCAAAAGGGTATCGGAATCAATCATCAAATTGCGATAAGGAAAAGATGAAATGAGGCCTGAGGTGAGAGAGACCATGGTTGGAGCATTTCGTCGAACACTTGGTGACCTCTATCAAGCGGCCCTCATCAATACGAGGAGGAGGAGGAGATACCAAGCAACGAACAGAAGCCTTGAGGGAAGAAGAAAGTAATTAAGGAGAAGTCATGTGAATCACCGCACAAAAACCAA
>OVAN01004225.1:186-26447 GCA_900406275.1 Anastatica hierochuntica
TGTTTAGGTACTACTAATCCAAGCCTCTAAATCCTTGGACGACCCTAAAATACTATAATTGACCCCGTTCTCTTGCAGGATTGAGCGTAGGGTATTAGGTTTATAAATATTAAACTTTGGCATCGAGAAAACCTCTAAGTCAGTTACAACAGGTGATAAGCCTTGGCTGCAAGAGTTGTAGGCGAGTTCCCTAGTTCTAACAACGTAAGACTTGTAAACCTAGTTGAGTCGCAGATCGCTTACAAAAACGGAAAAATAACCTAATCGCTCTAAGTGCTAAGTTCTGTAGAAATTTTGTGTGTGTCTTCGTCCTTCTCTTTTGCCTCTCTTATATATGCCTTCGTAGCTCGGCCAACTTTCCTTTTCTGCCATTGATTCGAGTTTATCCTTCCACGAGAATATTCCTTTTTATCGAGAATCTTCCTTATCTTCTCAATTTTCCATATTTATCTCTAAACTTGACATTTATCGTCTTTTCTATTTATCTTCCGCAGAACTCGGGTAACTCATCAACGTAGTTGGGCCCATTCTCGTCCGAAGTCGTAAGTGGACCTTTGTCACGTTTTGGGCCTTCTTGAGCCGTTTTATGATTAAGTGATTTTTACAATTTATTTCGGAAAAGCCATCCTCCATACGATTACACGATGATTATTTCGCGAAATAATAAAACTAATCGTATAGTTAAGATAACCTCGGTGTTTAATTCAACCGTTATCCTTTTATATAATTAATTCAAAGTTTTTACGAAAGAAACAAGTCTTTACGATCGTTATCGCGAAACTTTAACGAAAACTCCGATCGAGACGAAACGAGAGACAACCAAGTTAAGATCTGAAGGAGAGAGTGATGGGGAGGACACGGTCTAGTCACCCATGGGATTCTTGACCTTGCTCGTGTCTTGTCTCCCATGGGCGACTAGACTTCCTGATGAGTCTAGCCGCCCGTGGGCGATTAGACCTTGCTTGTGTCTAGTCGGCCACGGGAGACTAGACTTCGTGATGAGTCTAGTCGCCCATGGTGACTAGACTTTTCTTGTGTCTAGTCGCTCATGGGCGACTGGACTTTGCTCATGTCTAGTCGCGCATGGGCATCTAGACTTCGTGATGAGTCTAGTCGCCCACGGGCGACTAGATCTTGCTCGTGTCTCGGGAGCGATACGGTTATCCGATGTTTACGGAGAGTGCTTATCTCCCCGAAACTTGTCTCTCGAGATCTTTTGGGAGTTATTAGGAAGTATCGGGCGTCAATTTTGATACTTTCTGTGTCTAGTCGCTCGCGGGTGACTAGACCTCGCGGAGTAACTGCCTATGGTCGACTGGACGCTGGGTTTTTTGATGTTTGGTCGGGAGAATGTGGTCTAAGCAATAAGAGCCTCGGATTTGATAGTTTCCTTATGCTCTTTGTTTCCGAAAGAGAGACAATATTTTCATAGTGCTTTTTAGGCATTGACTTCGCCGTGACCGTTTTTTACCCCAACAGTTAGCTCCCCAGTTCGCAAGAATCGTTGGAGTGTTCTTGCGAAGTGTAAGGTACGTTAGGCAAGTTAAGCAGAATTGATGGCTAAAAAGTCCAAGGATGAATAGTTAATCTCCCTGTCTATAAGTATGAGGACTAACTTTCCAAATCTTTCACTTGCTCATCTTTACAAGAAAATTTCTTTAAGGTGGAAAATTCCTTATCCTTTCCATCTATCTCTTCTCTCCTTTTGTTATGGCTTCGAATACTCAAGTTTCCGTAAATGCTTCACCGTCCATCTTCACTCCCAAAAATTTACGAGCGCGGAGGCATTGGATCGAGAGTGGTTTAAGGGACAAAACCTATGTGCTGGCACAATCGACTGAACTCATGTGCAGACATACCAGTTGTCAAGAGCTCAGGATGTTATAATCCCCAGAAGTTGGGACGAATTCTCTGTAAGGACGAAAGATTGTAATAACCAGGTTTTATGTATCCCGGTTCGATTTTCAAATAACGAGAATTTTCCTTATCCTTCCTAGTTAAACGCACCTAAGACCTAAACCCTAAGGCTAATATTCCTTTCACCTTTTCCCTTCAGCCATCGATGACCACAGAGCAAACCCGTGTAATTTTTCGGAGCAAAAAAAATTAAGAGAAGACAGAAAATGAGAAAAGAGATCAAGCCTATGCAATCCTGCATAAGATAGACTTGATATGTCGCGGGAAAACAAAGGATCGGCTGACAAAATCATCCTCTTTTAATATGAAACTTTTAGAGAAGATAAAGGACTCCTAAGTTCTCATTTTTACAGAACACGTTTTTTGTAAGTATTATGATAATTATGGTCGTTTTACTCATAGATATATGTGCAGTCCGAATCTGCGACCAGTCATAGTGTGAAGGGTATTTCCGAGAGCAAATAGTGTTTGATTGGAGTCAAGCCAGAGCCTACAAATAGAGGATATCCACAGAAACATTCTGACTGTTCGGATCATGAATTTAAAGGTTCATTTCAGTTTTATCCTCTTATTTCCGAACATGTTCTATTCTATCAGATTTACAGAAATGGTCTGTTAGATTGTATTTCGCTTTTGGTTGGAGCTGATCTTTTGTGGGATCAATGTAGGAACTTCTATGAATCCACTGGTAAAACGAACACCAATTTTAGGTTCATATGAGTGGCAAAGCGTGTCCTGGAAGTTGGTGCAGAGAAGCTGTTTGTGTCCAAAAGAAGGTAAAAAGTTCCGAGTTCAAGGTTCCAGAGAGTTGCAGACGGTCAGAAATGTTCCTAAGAATGTCGTTTTCCTCGGTAAGTAAAATTACCGTTTTTCCCTAGCCCGAGTTTCCTTTTTAGGAAGTTCCCAAATATGGCAAGTTTTCATATTTGGAAAGTTACCTTTTTTGGAAAGTTTCCCTTTTTGTAGCTTTCCATTTATGGTAGGTTTCCATAAAACGAATATTTCTGTTTTTGGCAGGTTCCCGTCTAAGGACTAATTCGAGTTCTTGTTCAAAGATTCTTTTCCAGAAAGAGGATCAGCGCAAAATAAGAAGGATGATGGAGGATCTTTGTGGGATAAAAGCTCATAAGGAGGATCATCAGCCAGCCAAGCCTTGAGTCCATTCGTGTTGCCAAGGTGAAGAGCTAACCCCGTAGCAGCCCCCTTTTTCGTTCGAACTGATTTAGGATTCTTTCTCTGGTAGGATAGGTTAAACATGTCTTGCTTGTTGTCCTAATTGTGAGTCGTGTCAGTCCTGTTTGTAGATTGTGAATATGAGTAGGACTAAGATTGTCGTAGTGCTTTGAGAAGATTGTTTGAGATTGTATGTCGGTTGGAGGCTGATGAGTGTCGCCCCTGGAGAAGGAAAGATATCTCTGGGGACCATACATACTGGTTAAGTGGAAGTGGAAGTGGAAAGGAAGTCTGGTCCCTGTAGTGGTTTGTGCCAGATTCTGTAGTGGATTCGGGGGCTTTGTGTAGGGCATTTTTGGATGTCATGTTTGATGTTAGTGCAACAGGTTCCGTTTTTGGTGTTAAATGTATGTTATCTTAGATAGTGTCCTAAGTTTTTCTGGCGGAGATGCGTGTTTAGCAACTCACCCCCTCGCTGAGTGATTCCCCTGTCACTCACCCCTCTCTCTCTTGACCCTCTCCCTTTGTTCCCTTTTCAGGTGTGTTTTGCATATTAATGTTTTAAGTCGTGGTTTAAAGTTTAAGTTGGTGGTTTTGCGAAATGGTTTTGGCTGTACCAGTTGGACATTTATGGTTCTCTCGGGACTGGGATGTTATAAAAACTTTCTAAACTCGTAAGTTGATGTTTATAATGTGTTGAGCCCATATTTTCAACCTCTTTTGGTGTGATCGTCTACCTGTTTTCAAGACCCGCATAATTTTTTTAGTAATTATGTGGCGTTGTCGTGTGTGTCCCAAATTCAGTGAGGTTCTCTTTGTAATTTTTGCATTATGTTATTCATTACCACATAAATTTCTTATGTATTGTGAATTTGAAATTTTTTTTACTGTTACAACACAACTGAAAAAGTTTATGTGCGTGTCCAACTGAAAAGAAGTGCAATGTGTTCTGCAATAGTGAGATTGTAATATCCCAAACCTATCAGAAAGAGTTAAAGGGCCAGATCCATTAGGGAAAATCCTAATTCCCTCTTCCCCATCACTTATTAAACGTGTAGGAGAAGAGAGGAGGCATTTGCAAAACTCACAAGGAGAAAACCCTAGCCCCACGCCGTCGCCGCCACCACTGTAATAACCACGAATAAAAATCATGACGTGGACAAAACCAAAGAATGGCCAAAGGGAAGATGGTCTAGTTCAGCATATTCAGAATCAGTTTTAGTGCACAGAAATAAGTTTCAGCACATATGGACGAAGAAACGGCGAACGGATCAGTTGCATTGTTCGGAAGAACCTCGATGACTCAGTATGATGCTTGCTAGTATGCTTGCCTACTTAACCAACCTTCAAGCTACTCGATGACTAAGCTGCTCGGGATTTCACGTGCTCGGAAATTTTTTGTCTAGATAGAATCTTCGTTAAATTTAGTGGGTCGAAAATGCTCGCGGTCCGGCTTAATTCCTTCTAGAATTCTCGGGATTTTAATTCTAGGTTTTAGGTAAAAATGACCTTAGAAATAAATTAGAACCAAAATGGTTGGAGGAAATTAAGGTGGTCAGAGAATACTATTTTTCGGCTGTTCAGAAAGGCATGCGAGATGTTCGGATCCGAACCCGCAATGTTCGGAAGGGACTGATGAGTTTGCGGCTATTGCACATCTTGAAGTAACTGTGCAGCTGCTTGTGGCGATGGATTGCTTCAGGTGAGTCATCTCCACGTGTTGCGACGTGAAATTAGCTTGGGATTCTCTGTGCCACCTCGTGCTTAACAACCTCCTTAAGCTCCTCCCTTCCCCACCTATATATACCCATCCATCCCTTTAGTTATTTCTCATCCTAAAACCTAAAGAAGACCTCCAGAGCTCGAGTCATAAGGTAAGTCTAAAACTCTGGCTTTAATTTATAGTTCAGTAAATAATTAGCTTAGAATGAAGTAGTTTTCTGGTGTCCTAAACATCAGGAGTCTTATTGATCTAGGAATATTTTATTAAAGGTTCCAAGCCGAGTGAACCGCGAGATATGAGTACGCTAGGACCAAACTACCAATCCAAACATCCAAGTGATTATTTGTTATAGGATGGATAGTTAGGTGCGATTAGCGCCTGCAAAACGAGCGTACTGTGTGTTGCATGTTGAACCGTAGAATCATTAAAATGAAACAAGTAAATGGAAAGATGTAAGTAAGTGGTTAAAGACGGTGCTTGTGTGATATTTTTGATTATGTGATTGTGTGATGCATGATGATTGATGGCATGATTATTTCGTGATGCATGTTGATGTGAGAGATATTGGGTTATAACGTCCGGGCCTCGGCTCGGGGGGTATAACATATATATGTGGATTCTATAATTGAGTTAATATCATTCGGACTCCGGGTCGAAAGGTATAACATGTTCATGCAGGTGTAACGTTTATGTGCAGGTATCGTAATGGGTTCGTTCGTTCAGGAATTCTTGAGGAAAGGAAATGGTTCACCAGGTAGGTTATCAAGGACGGGTTCACCGGGCAGGTGACCAAAAGGTCCACGTACTCTCCTTCGGGAGTGATTAGTGAGGTTCAGGCATTCGGGTAGAATGTCTTGACAGTCACTAGTATCCTCTTTCTGATGATCTGGATGGGACTTGTTCTCTGCCCAGACACTGGTCACTGGCCGGGATGATAACCAGAATGCGTGCTACATGACGATGTAGGAGTGATTATTTGATTATTGGACCATTAAGACTTTGTGTTTTTGGTTCGAGGCTGGTAATCTCGAAGGGGAATCACTAGTGTCAAGGGCCAAACGTCGCCGATCTTGAAGATCTCACACCTAGGATACTTAGAAGTTGAAAGTTCAGAAATTCAAATGTGCCAATTTTTTGAATGTTTATTTACCACTTGCATGCATTATTAATTTATTATTGCTAGACTGAATGACTGATGCATATTGGGGGGGGGGGAAATATTTATTCATTAGGGAACTTGATTCACTGATCAAATTAGTTGCTCATTAGACTCTTTGTTTTTCAAGGAACCTTTAACGGGATACTTGTACGTGTAAATGGAGCGTTAGGTGCTAGTGTAATTTATTTACCTCTTTGCAAATGGAGTACGACTCTATTATGTATCAATGTTTTAAGATCCCGCACAGACCTATATAAGATTTTGTAACATTTTCAATAAAGTATGAATTGCTTAGAAAATTCTTCAGGTTACATATAATACTAGTCCTAGTCGAGGACGTACCAACTAACGGGTTCAAGTTTAGGTTGTAAAGACTTGACTTGGGTCAGTTAGGATATATGCTCTCACATGTTTGACCTAAGGGTCTTGGATGTGTTCTAAGAACCTCGGGTTGGATGTCTGGGTGAGTAGTTGTGGCATCTCTGGTCGGGACATTTGGTTTGGGTTAATTGGTTTGTCCTGCATGTTCTTGTTTGATTGTTGCACGACATATTAGTTGACTTTGACCTAATCCTGGTCGAGGGTGTTACAACGAAGGTGGTATCAGAGCATGGTTCTCCATGGTCATTTGGGACTTTGTTTTCGAATGTTTTATTGAGTCAAAAGTGTCGCAAGGAGGTAAATTAGAAAAAACTTTCATCCGTCATGGAGAGATCTTCCTTCTTACGGGAGAAATTATTGTTGTTATCCCTCCTCAAAGTCATAGATCTGAGGATATCAAATGGGGAATCACTTACCTCAATTTTGATTCCAGTCATTGTGCTTCCTCAACCGCAGTTCTACTTAGTTGCGTCACTTTCGTTGTTGGTCCATCAAGGAGAAGAAGCTCCTCCTCTGATGCCCCTGTCCTACCGCTGCCGTTCTTCCTTTTCATCCCAAATCTATGGCAGCTCTCTCTAGAGAAGGATTTCGACAATGTTGCAGATCAACCAGAAGAGGCTTTCTTCGAACGGCGTCGCTATTTTGAAACGAGCTACTTCAACTCTTGCAATAACTCCTAAAGTCACTAATTCCCGACAATGTCTTACGAGATCTATTTTAGATCTGATAGTCAGTGATCTCTGGGTCGCTTGTCTATGGCGGAAGATTGGTCCATGGAGTCTGCCTATTTCGTCTATGGTGATTTCCCCTCCCATTTCAACACCTCTGTACATCTTCGGAGATCATCTTTTCTCAATTGAAGTCTGAAGAGCTCTCTCTGATAGGTGACAACTTGGCGGCTAAGCCAGTGATTGTGCCTCTACCACAATATCAAATTTTAACCCTAGAAGTTGCACTTTGGGAAGGGAACACAATTCAGATGATGTTCGCTTGAAGCCCAAAACTTTCTCAGGGATATTGGTCGATGCTCACTTTGTAGACAACATGGTCTTAACCATGGAGAACTTAAGGCGATGCCACTATTGATGATCCATCCTCTGATGCCTCATATCCTCCATCGAGGCCATTGACTATTGATACTCCCCGATCCCAACCATCTCTGCCTTCTGCTTTGATCGTCGTACGTTGTACTTCAGCGAGATCATTCTCAAAATGTTTCTCTGTTGTGCTAGGAGATGTTGATTACAATTCCTCCATTGTGGAGATGTTTGGCCCAAGTAAGATTATGGGCCTACTTTTGAAAAGTCCATTAATTAAGTTTCATACCGTGGAATTCATATCCTCCATCATGGAGAAATTTGGCCACTTTATCAAAAGGCCATTGTTTAGGTTGTGTGAATTGGACCCTCATTGGCTTCTTGAATGCCTCCATTGTCGACTTTACGGACTGAATTATGCTAAATATGGGGAAGAATTTTGGAGCCCAATTTTGAGTGTGATTCTTTTTGGTGAAGTTGTAACTATCTCCTTTATTCGATGTTAGACATTGCGGCATATCTTCTCTAGTGTATAAATGTCAAAGATTTATGTCTTTCATATATTCATTTCTTGATACTTTTTGAGATTCAACATACGAGACTTGATCAGACAAAGATAACTTCTCCTGAGAATTCTCAGTATGCTCATTACAGCGCTTGTGTCAGATGGAGTAAACTGTCGTCGAGCCATTATATTGTTACCAACAGAAACGTTCACCTCTGGTACGATTATACCGGCTTTTAGCGGTTTTTCCGAGACACAACTCTTCAACGTAAATAAATTTCTAGTGTGTGTAGTTTGACCCAGTGGAGATTTAGCGGTTGGAACTTCAGTTTATCATATTTCGCTAGTTTTCATACTCTGCCTTCCTCCGATATGGAGAGACAATTACCATTACTTTTCTCCTTTGAGGAGAATGGAGCTTATCGGAGTTGGATGGTCTCTAGGGAATCGAACATTTCTTTGCACATTCTCAAGGCTATATGTGTAGTAATTTATCTTTTTATCACAGGCTTGGGATATTGGGCTGCGAGATTCACCTCTCGTCCTGCTAGTAACCCCCCTTTTCACGGATTTATTGTTTCGACACTATTGGTGCAAGTATGAAGTTTTAAAACCACACAAAAAATAGACTTTCTGATGTGGAATTGTTGTTCGTATCACTTGGCTATGAAGCAAAGACTTCCTTCCTACACCGTCAATGGAGTAGAAGACTATCTATCATTAAATTCGCTTTCTGTTGCTTTATCTTTAATTTATCATGCTTATTGTCTTACATGTAAGTCAATAGCATGCTTTGTTCTTTTCGCCCTGGTAAGACTAGCGGGTAACTTTGGTTTCTTCCTAGAGAAGATTTTGTTACCGCTTTCTTAATAAAAAAGGGTTTTGATGTAAAAAAAGAGGTAAATTACGAAACCATCAAATCCTTCTTTTAGATAGGATGAGTTTAAGAATTATCCTTATTTCTAATATCCTTGAAGCATATGATATAAGATAACAAAACTTCAGAACTTGCAAGGAGCGATCAAGGAGGATCTTGAATTCAAGTAGAAGAGAGTAATCGCCATGAAGCATGCTTTAATGGACGATACATCAAGAGACTTTCTTCAAGGGAGAGGCGTATTGAACAAAACGAGATCAACAAGGAGAACTAAGACTAAGGAGTCCTAGTCGAATTAAGGCTGATGGTTTATTGCCTATGGGGAAAGACGTGAGAATAAGTAAACACAAGCAAGAATATAAGTGTTTGATGGTCGGTGAAGTACATGGTGAAGAATAAGTTTAAGATACTTAGAGTGCTAGAGGACGACGAGAAGAATGATAATACCCGTAGATAGGTAAACCTAAACCTTCATGACCTTGTAAAAAGCCTTATACCAGGTAAGTTGGGTTTTAACTCATTATGTGATCATTGATTGCATGATTTGCTTGGTGATTGAAATTTTTGAGTAAGGAATTGTTTGAATGTTGTTTAAAATTTGGAAACTAAATGTTATAGGTGACTTTGTCATCTATGTTTCGTTCGGTACCCTCAAAGGTGTCTTAGAATCTTTATGCTAAGTGTTGTTAGTTGAGTGCGGAGAGAACATTTACGCAAGTAAAAGTGTGAGTGTGAGCCCAATAGAATATCCTATTCTAAACCTTCATGCCAAATCAATTGATGGGGAAGAAACAATTAAAGAGACTTCTACACGATGATGGTTATCATGAGGGATATGAAAGCATTGAAGATGGCTACATGTAAGGAATGACAAGGGTGTATAGAAAAGAACAAAATTAGGCGTAGTGTTCATTGATGAACACGGAAGAATTGTAACATAATGGACATAAGGGAAAGAAGATGCAAACTAATCGAAGGACGGGTCAATGAAATGTAAAGAAGATGCAAACTGATCGAAGGACAGATCAGTGAATGGTTGCTTGGAAGATTGAGATAGTAAGAGTGCACTTAGATGGCTACAAAGATAGACGGGAAAGAAAAGACTTCAAAGAATCATAGAACTACAAGAAAAGTTGGTAATAAACCAGAGTATACAAAACAAAAGAAGATATCAAGACTAATGAAGATGATGTTCGAGAAGCTGATAGAAGTGGAAAATTTGGAAAGTGGAGAAGTATAAAGAGGACAGGAACTAGATAATGGATTGGTATACATGCCAAGGTGAGGTGATGGAACTAGAAGGATGAGCAGATGGAATCAAGTGAGTAGAAGAAAGAAGATGGAGGACGTCGAAGTACCATGGAGGCTTATCAAGATCTGGTGAGAGTATTGATAATCAAATATGAGATGAAGTTAGGAGGTGCACTAAAGAGAGTACGAAACTTTGACACTTGATGAAAGTAAGAAGGACCAAATAACTGATTAATGTTCAGGAACTGGAGTAATCAAAAGACGTAAAGGACAATGCTTATGCCCAATGAGTAGGATCCGATAGTTGAAGAAGGTCGATGCATTGTAGAATTCAAAGCATAAAGGACAATGTTTATGCATATTGAGGACATGGCATTAAATGGAGAGGGTAAACGAGGCACTGTATAATAACCTTAAGAAGGAAGCGACTGGGCGGTGGACGATAGTAAGGCATTGAATAAGTTAAATTATATATGATGAATATCGTGGGAAGTACGAATGAAAGGTATATTGGAGAATGATAAATTAAGTCGAAGAGGTCTAATATAGAAGGAGTAGGCAGATTGGATTGTATATGGTACAAGAACAAACCATGGAGCGAAGATGAAAGACGAGGATGAAGACTCAAGGACTATATATGATGAAGGCGATTTTATCTAAAGGAAGGATAAGGTACATGAAGGGATGAAGCGAAGAGATCATTAATGCAAGGAGATGAAGCCGTTAGGAAGGACGGGAGAAGCAAATATAGTTTTGATTATGGAGGGAGTAAGAGGACGCAAGGGAGAAATAAGCTTGGAGAAGTAAAGGGGGAAAGATTTGCGAAATGCACGTTGTGGTAGTACATGGATGAACTTGGAAACTTAAGGCGATGTATCGGAGGATTAGAAATCGTATCAAGGAGTTTAGTGATGTGAAGCAATGATGCAATATGATGACGACATGTGATGATGGACACATCGGTGAAGCTACCCTTAATGAAGATAGGTATTGTTGGCATAGTGATGAAGGAGGAGAATGCAATAACCCTAAATAAAGATAAGAACGCATGTGAAGATGAGTACATAGTGTACTCTAATGAAGCAAACCAGTTCTTAAAATTTTTGATCTAGAATTTGAAGGAAACATGGGTTCACGAAGAACCCTTGGGATATTTAAAGGATTTAAAACGCTTACAGTATCATCAAAAACATCCTCATCAGATGAGAAATAAGGATATGAGGGGATATGAAAAGTACGACAAAGCATGGGTAGATAAGAGAAGCCAAGGGAAGATAAATATAGACGCTGGAAGTGAGTAAAGGGTATTTCATCAACATTGAATGAAGCCATAGTGTTAGTCGGCGAAGCTACATGGAAACTAGAAAAGCATCTTATGAAGAGGAAGTCTTAAGCCAAAGTGTGAAGCGTGAAAGAATGCATGAGAAGAGAAGGAAACGAAAGAACATAAGATTAGCACAACTATTGAAGACGATAAGAAGAGAAGGGAACGAAAGAACATAAGATTAGCACAACTATTGAAGACCCATATCATACGTCGTGAAAAATAAGAAGATTACAAACTGGAAACAAAAACAGAAACATTAGCATCATGATGATTGAAGGGAAGAAAACAAGTAACGGGAAACAATTATGGAAGAGAAAAGGATGGGACGACATTAAGACAGTAAAGAGCAAAGAATCTGAAGAAGTTGTAACATCTTTAGTCTGGTGAAAGGTTAGGATTTCTTGATTTGTCGTGCATGTTCTTGTTTGATTGTTGTACGATAAAATGAGAGAACTTGACCTGATCCGGTCGGGGATGATACAACGAAGTGGATAAGTAATTGGAAGAAGTAATACAACTGAATGGAGATGCAACTAGTGGAAGCTCAAGATTACATGGTTATATGGTTTGAGTAAGAAGTGATCTGATGTACGTAGATTCAATGAAATACAAGGGTTAAGAAGTAATAAGAGAAGCAGTTAAGGAAAATTATATGGAAAGAACGATGAAAAGAAGGAGTAGTAGAAACTGATGAGAAGATGAAGCGTTAACAATCAGAGACAGATGCATCAAGAACCGTAAGAGATATCCAATAATAATTCGAGGCTGAATTCTATTGAAGGGGAGGGGAGAATTTAATAACCCCTAATAAAGATCAGGACGTGGACAAAACCAAAGAATGGCCAAAGGGAAGATGGTCGAGTTAAGCATGTTAGAAATAAGTTTTAGAGCATTCGAAATAAGTTTTAGCACATATGGACCAAGAAACGGCGATCGGATCAGTTGCATTATTCGGAAGCACCTCGATGACTCAGCATGATGCTTGCCTACTTAACCAACCAAGTTATGGCGCATCTTGAAGTAGATGTGCAGCTGCTTGTGGCGATGCAACTGCTTCGAATGAGTCGTCGCCACGTGTCGCGACCTAGAATAACCTTGGAGTCCTCTATGCCACCTTGTGCTTAACCACCACCTCCTTAAGCTCCTCCCTTCCCCACCTATAAATACTCATCCATCCTTTTAGTTATTTCCCATCCTAAAACCTAAAAAAGACCTCCAGAGCTCAAGTCATAAGGTAAGCTTACAACCGTAGCTTTAATTTATAGTTTAGTAAATAATTAGCGTAGAACTAAGTAGTTTTCCGGTGTTATAAACATTGAGAATCTTATTGTTCTAGGAATATTTCGTTAAGGGTTCCAGATGGAGCCAACCGCGAGATAGGAGTACGCTAGGACCAAACTACCAATCCAAGCGTCCAGGTGAGTCTCAATTATAGGATGGATAGTTAGGTACGATTAGCGCCTGCAAAACGAGGGTATTGTGTGTTGCATGCTGAACCGTATAATCATTAAAATGAAATAAATAAATGGAAAGACGTAAATAAGTGGTTAAAGATGATGCTTGTGTGATATTTTTGATTATGTGATTTTGTGATGCATGATGATCGGTGGCATGATTATTGCGTGATACATGTTGCTAAGAAAGATTTTGGGTTATATCGTTCAGGCCTCGGCTCGAGGGGTATAACATATATATGTGGATTGTATGATTGAGTTATATCTTTCAGACTTTGGCTCGAAAGGTATAACATGTCTGTGTAGGTGTACGTTTATGAGTAGGTATCGTTATGGGTTTGCTCGTTCAGGAATTCATGAGCAAGGGAAATGGTTCACCGGGTAGTCAACCATGGAGGGTTCACCAAGTAGGTGACCCAAAGGTCCACGGACTCTCCTTCGGGAGTGATCCGTGAGGTTCCGGCATTTAGGTAGAATGTCGTGAAGGCGTTTCATCCCGAGCCACTATCACTGAGAACTACACTTCCGGCTAAGGAATCTTACTCAAGGAACCTGGTCCGTTGAAGAATACTACAAGGAAATAGAGACACTAATGCTTCGGGCCGATATCCAAGAAGATGTCGAGGCAACTATGTCCCGATTCATGGGCGGACTTAACCGAAACATCATTGATCTTCTCGAAGTCCAACATTACGTGGAACTTGAAGAATTATTCCACAAGCGGTAATGTTAGAAAAGCAGCTCAAGCGAAAGAACGCCCGTCCGAGCTACGACGCCCAGAAACCGAGCTATCACAAGGAGGAGCGTCCCGAGTACCCGAAGAAAGAATTCAAGCCGATTCTTAAGCTGAAGCCCGAAGAACTTGACCCGAGAGGAAAGGGAAAGTTACAATCATGAGACATCAAGTGCTACAAGTGTCATGGACTTGGGCACTACGCTAGCGAGTGTTCCAACCGAAGGGTCATGATCCTCCGAGACAACGGCGAATTCGTGTCCGACGAAGAGAAATCCGAAGAAGATTCTTCCGGCCATGAACCCGCTATGAAAGGCGAAAAATTAGTCACCATGCGGAAACTAAGCCTTATGAATGCCAAAGGAGACATTGAGCAACGAGAGAACCTATTCCATTCCCGATGCCTCGTCAAAGACAAAGTTTGTAGTCTTATGATCGATGGAGGAAGCTGCACAAACGTTGCCAGCGAAACGATTGTTCGAAAGCTAGGATTGGAGATCCTAACACACTTGAAGCCGTACAAGCTGCAATGGCTCAACGAACATGGCAGGATACTCGTCAATCATCAAGTCCAAGTTCCCTTATCAATCGGGAAATATGAAGACGAAATCCTTTGCGACGTTTTACCCATGGACGCAAGCCATATTGTACTCGGAAGACCTTGGCAAACCGATCGTCAAGTTATTCACGGTGGTTTCACTAACCATCAAACCTTTGAGTTCAAATACCAAAAGACCGTCTTACTTCCAATGACGCCTCACGAAATCTACAAAGACCAAATGACCTTGAGAAAGAAGAAGAACGTCGAGCCCCCGTCTACTTCCGCGTCCAAACTTACGAAAAGCAACAAGCTTAATGAGCCAAAGGGAAGTCACGACCATCCCTTACTCTTTATGATTAAAGAGCCAGAATTCCATGATGATGCAACCAAAGGATGCCTCGAAAGCTTACCGGACGAAATCCGACTTCAACCGTCTCCAAAGCAAAGGACCCGAGGTAACTATCTCGACTCTAAGAATAGGATGAAGCCTAATTTGCTTTCTTTGGGTACAGGCCGACCTATCGTTGGAGAGAATCTGTCCGAAAATGAAGAATATGATAAGGATCCGACAAATCCCAAAGCTTCATTGGCCGAATGGAAGCCACAACCACCGAAACACGAAAACTGTCTAGAAAACAGTTTTGGCATACTATCACTCTGGGAAGCATATTTCTCGGACCATAAAGAGTTAAGCCACGAAATAAACTGTTATAGAAAGCTAACACATCGGAGCATTACGACGAACTGGAATCAATGCCACAACTACTCAGACCAGAAAGATATGGATTTTACAATCCGAGCAAATCTGGATTTTCGCAATATGGACATTTGCGCACTTCAAAGACTATTCCGACTAGACCCGAAGGAATCTATGTATGATCAAACCTGTTCCAGATTCGTAAGCCATCAAGGAACGACCAAGAACCAGTTTCATGCCAAGATCATATTGGAGCTGAAAGTTATCAACTCTACAAGCCGATCGTTCCTACACTCGCCCGACTTTGAACTTTCCAAGTCCGGAACAACGCAAGCATACATATGGCAACCCGGAAAGTTTGAACGAGATAAGGTAAGTGTCTCTGAACTTAACAATTTCCTTATTCTTCATCCCGAAGATATGATTCGCTTGTCTTTGCCCGAAGCGCCCAATGCAGGTTTCAAGACAACTATGAAGCGCACGAGAGGAATCTGAATGAAAGACGAAAACAACCGAACCAAGCCACCTGATTTTGACAAGGATAATCATCAAGGCGTCAACTACTTCCAGCCAAACAATGAAGCACCATCCGAATCAAAGCTCAAACCGAATCTGAGCATGAACATTTTCGGGGTAAGACTTTTACTTTATGATTATTTCGATTGTTCTATTTTTCCCTTTGCAGGATACGCTGAGTTAAAGAGAGCTCCAGGAAAAGTCAAGCTCATATCGAACATGGACAAGCCGTTCAAGATCATAAAGAAAATCAACGACAACGCCAACGAACTCGATCTTCAAGAAGTTTTCGACGATTCCGATTTGAGGACAAATCATTTTCAACTGTGAGGGGATGATATGATCATGGCCAATGCCCATGACGTCTCATGGCGCATGGACGAACAGCTTGAACCCAAGAAACCCGAAGCCGAGGAGCAGCTGGATCAAGAAAATGCCTTAAGCGAATCATCCGGTCCAATGACCCGATCCAAGACAAAGCAGCTCAACCGTGCCATCAACGAACTTACCCGACAAGATTCGGGCAGCTTCGTGAGTGCTTATCCGATCATGTTGATCGTGAGTCAAGCCTCCGAAAGCCGTCATTAATGGAAGTGTCAGGACATGTGCTCTTTTTCCCTTCTCTCGATTTTGTCCCTCCGGATTTTCCGAGAAAGGTTTTTAACAAGGCAAGTCCCGGGACTATTTTCCCGAGCCCATTAGTGACAACGGCCCCCGAAGACGGAAGCTAATGAGGTGCTTCCCAACTTTTCTTTTTTCTATATAAGGAGCACCTCTTCTCCTTTGTAAGACATCCAATTTTCTATAAACTTTCTCTCTCTTTTGTTTCTCTCTCTAGAGTCCAAAAGAAACTTAGTGCTTTAGGAATTTCTTCCTTAGAAAATATAAGCCGAAAGTCCGAGAGTATTCTGCCACTCTTCGGAAGTTTCAAACGACCCATGCACCGTGTTCGGGTTTATCCTCTCGCTGCCACGAGTAATATCTTTGATTTACTTCGTGTTTGGATTCTTCCAAGAGTTGACGGTTCGGCCTCTACTTCGTTCCATCTTTTGCGAACGTCCGTTCTCCATCCGAACGTTCGTTCATCCACCCTTTATCCAAAACGTCCAAGCCTCATCCGAACGTCCATTCCCCCATCCGAAAATCCATTCATCCACTTATCCATCCATCCGACCGTTCGTCACCCATATCCAAACGTGTCTAACCCTTAAACCGTCCAATTCTTCCGCTACAATCCTTTCAACCATCAAGACGAGAAGCGCATCCTAGGAGTCGGTCCTTCGTCCCAACGAGGATCACATCAGAGACTCTTGACCGACCCGGCAATGTGCCTAGCCTGGAGGTTTTGTAATGGATTGTGGTTTGTGGAAAATTGAGTATGGATTGGTGTTGATGGTGAGTGGAATGGCCAACGAGATTAACAACCCTCGAGGGAGTGGATGTGTGTTGTATTGCATGATATTTATTTGAGTGTTATGCTTTGGTTACTTGATGGTTTATTGTCGTGATGCTTGAATAATAATTGACTGATTGTTTCATTACTATCGTGTAATGGGGGGAAAACTAATCGTTAGGAAACCCAACTAACTGAGCAAATTAGTTTTTCATTAGACTCTTCGTTTTGCAGGTAAACATTAGTGGATATCTGTTGGGTTAAGGAGTTATGCTGCTGGCGTAGAATTTGTGCCTTTTGCAAATGAGTATGTATTTTAATAAGTAACCGTTTAGAAATGGTCGACCGTATATATGTTTTATATATTTGAACTTAAGTACTATATGAATAAAGTATGTTTGCCAAGTACTTGGGTTCCATATGGTACAATCACTAGTATCCTCTTTCTGGTGAACTGGATGGGAATTGCTCTCTGGCCAGACCCTAGGCGCTGACCGGGATTATTACCGGGATGCGTGCTACACGACGGTGTAGGAGTGATTTTTTGGTTGTTGGACCGTTAAGAATTTGTGTCTTCAGTTTGAGGCTAGTAACCACGAAGGGAAACCACTAGTGGAAAGGGGAAAGTCTTATCGATCTTGAAGATCTCACACCCAGGAAGGGTTGATAGTTAGAAGTTCTGAAGTTCTGAAGTTCAGAGGCGCTGATTGTTTGAATGTTTATTTACCGATTGCATGCATTATTAATTGCTTATTATTGAATTGCGGGGAAATATTTATTCGTAAGGGAACCCGACTCACTGAGAAAATTAGTTTCTTATTAGACTCTCTGTTTTGCATGTAACCTTTAACGGGGTATTTGTACGGGTGAAATGAACGTTAGATGTTGGTGTAGTTTATGTACCTCTTTGCAAATGGAGCACGACTCTATTATGTATCAATGTTTTAAGGTTTCGTGCAGACCTATATAAGCTTTTGTAACATTTGCAATAAAGTATGAAGTGTTTATAAAATTTCTTCAAATTCCATATGATACTAGTCCTACTCCATGACGTACCAACTAGCAGGTTCAATTTTGGGTTGTAAAGATTTGACTTGGGTTAGTTTGGATACACGTTCTCGGATGTTATACCTAAGGGTCTTGGATGTGTTCCAAGAACCTCGGCTTGGATATTTGGATGCGTAGTTGTGGCATTTCCGGTCGAGACGTTTGGTTCACATTAATTGGTTCGTTGTACATATTCTTGTTTGATTGTTGCACAATAGATTAATTGAATTTGATCTAATTTTGGTCGGGGGTGTTACAACCACCGCTTTGCCGATTGCCGCTGCACCATAGTCTCTCCATGAGCCAAGGCCGAGCCTCCGTCTTCGCGAGTCTTCTACTTCTTCTCGTCATTTCTCTCGTCACAGGTAGTCTTCTCCAAGGTAATCACCTTGGTACTCCGATCTCCATCCTTTCTGTGCTTGTTTTTGTGTCAAGAAACCCTAACAAGGTTCTCATTTTCCCTAGATCTGGAATCCTTCTCTTAGGTTTTAGATCTATCTTGCCGGAGGTCGGATCTATCATCTCTCAACCCATAACCGTGATCTAAGGCTAAGGTAAGGAGCTTTCCATGTGATCCCCCATACACATTCGTCTAATCATATGCCAGCTCTAGTATAGGGGTCCCCGCTGGAGCCGCAATGCCACAAGGGGCACCACATGTGCATCTTCTAGGAGCAAACCCGCCACCCCCTGTGCAGAATTATTTCTAGTAGAAGCTGAATTACTGGGACATGATTAGGAAGATGAGAGACATGGGTACTAAAATTTTCAATGGGAAGGCAGGACCTACTCTTGTTGGCAACTACAAAAGGAAGTTGGACCACAAACTGAACCCACCTTAGGTGTCCGATGGAGTATCGTCGAGACTTCGCATCGAGTACCTTAAAGATGATGCCCTGGTGTGGTGGTATGGGTTGGTAGCTAAGACTCAGGGGCAGTACGAGTTGACTTGGGAAGATTTCAGGACCCAGTTCTCAAAGAAATTCTTCCCAAAGGAGACCATGGACAAGAAGGAGAATGAGTTCATAGATCTTCGCCAAAAGGACAACACCATCCGTCTTATGCTGGGGAATTCAACCGTCTCCGGAGGTTCACTCGGAGATATTTGGATGAGGATGAGCTCATCAGAAGGTTCATGAATGGGTTAAGGATAGACCTCCAGAACCATTACAAGATGATGGACTACTAGTACTTGGATGACCTGGTCGAGAAGACAGCAGACCAGGAGGAGGGGATGGCAAAGGAGCACAACATGACCAATGGAAGTCAAGCCTGGATGGAGAAGGTACCTGAGACCAGAAGACAACTTTCGGCCAGATGGACGGCTTCAAATCACACTGCTCAAGTTGCGGCCTATATCATCTCCAAAACTACCCAAGATGCTACAGGTGTAATCGAGTTGGGCATCAGCAAGGGAACTGCCCGCATCATATACCCCAAGCTATTAGAGGAGTCGTGGTCTAGTACAGGTGTAATCAGGAAGGGCATCTAGCTAGGGAGGCCCACGTTTTTTGGGTGGGATACCATGGTGGGGACGAGCCACACGTGAATGAAGTAAGACGTCATAAAGGAGTTGAACCTATTGTTGGTTAGTGCATCTCCCAACCTTGCCTTTTTTATTTCAGTTTATGTCATGGAATATGTGTGAATGAGTAGAATGATAGAGAAAATGCAAAACTCTATAGGATCGGTTCTAGTTGGGGGTGGGGCCGCTTACACCGTGTTTGACTGTGGAACTACGAGTAGCTTTGTGAGTCCGCGGTTGGTTAAGTGTTGGACTTTTAAAAGGAAGTTCTTACTTAAAAATCCGAAGGTGGCAACGGTCAGCACGGAGAAGTTGGGAGTCGTGTTCACCTAGACGTACCGATTATCATAGAAGGAGTGGAGATGAACAGTAGCCTTGAAGAGATGGAGATAAACCACTACGATGTTATCCTCAGGATGGATTGGATTAACCGCTACGACGCCCGCGTAAAATGGTGGAAGGCAAGAGTACGTTTCACTGGGCCGGGAGGGACATCATCTACCAGGGCATCAAGACGACAGTAGGGATACCGGTCATATTCATGCTCCACGCAGAGGAACTACTAGAAAGGGGTAGTGAAGCCTTCATAGCCACCATCACCACCAAGAAGGAGAAGGAAGCGCCAAAACTAAGGGATATATCAGTAGTGGATGAGTATGAGGATGTATTCGAACCCTTAAAAGGACTCCCACCTGCCAGAGGGGACACCTTC
The DNA here is from genome assembly GCA_900406275.1 of Anastatica hierochuntica. Lineage (NCBI taxonomy): Eukaryota > Viridiplantae > Streptophyta > Magnoliopsida > Brassicales > Brassicaceae > Anastatica > Anastatica hierochuntica. The sequence goes on from OVAN01004225.1 coordinate 20,155, forward strand.
ACTATTGAACTAGAGCCAAAGACGGCCCCTGTGTCTCGAGCTTCATACCGTTTCGCCCCGGCAGAAATGGCAGAGTTGAAGAAGCAACAGGAAGATAAGACGGATCAAGGATTTATTCGGCCAAGTAGCACGCCATGGGGTACACCGGTTCTATTCAAGAGTTTCATATTGTGTATAGATTACCTAGGTTTGAACAAGGTGACGATCAAAAACAGGTACCCATTGCCCCTTATAGACGAGCTGTTGGACCAGCTGCAAGGAGCATCTTTGTTTTCGAAGATAGACCTGGCTTCTGGGTACCATCATATCCCCATAGCAGAGCAAGAAATCAAGAAGACGGCCTTCCAGACATGCTATGGGCATTTTGAGTGTGTAGTCATGCCCTTTGGGTTGACGAACGCGTCGACTGCATTTATGAAGCTGATGAATAATGTCTCTCGGAAGCATCCAGACAAATGTGTGATTGTACTCATCGATGATATCCCCTTGTACTCAAGGAGTAAGAAGGAGCATGCTTGGCATCTAAGGTGGTGTTAGACAAGCTAAGGAAATAAAAGCTATTTGCCAAAGCAAGCAAGTGCAGCTTCTGGCAGAGAGAGATGGGATTCCTCGGCCATGTCGTCTCTACGGCCGGAGTAGCAGTTGACCCAGAGAAGACTGAAGCCATCACTAACTGGCCGATACCCCGGAGAACTACGGAGGTTCGTAGCTTTTTGGGGCTAGCAGGATACTATCGGAAGTTTGTGAAAGGGTTCGCCAGCTTAGCAAAGCCAATGACGCGTCTTATTGGGAAGGACACGAAGTTTGAATGGTCAGATGCTTACTCCCAAGTTTTGCTAAGATAAAAGAGCGCCTCACGCAGACAACAGTGTTAGTATTGCCGCAAATGGGAGTACCATATAAGGTTTACACAGATGCCTCAGAGGAAGGGTTGGGGTGTGTGTTGATGCAGGAAGGACATGTGATTGCATATGATTCCCGCCAATTGAGGACTCATGAGTTGAACTACGCTTCCCATGACTTAGAGTTAGATGCGGTAGTCTTTGCTCTAAAGATTTTGAGGGCCTATCTGTACGACATAAAGGAGTAAATCTTAACGGATCACAAGAGTTTGAAGTACATCTTCACTCATACGGATTTGAATCAGAGGCAACACAGATGGGTTGAGCTGCTAACCGACTACGATCTTAATATAGCCTACCACCTTGGAAAGGCAACCAAGTGGAAAATGCAGTAAGTAGGAGGAGAAATGACGTGGCTAAAGTCAAATAAGTTTAGAAGCTAGTATCCATGGTGGCATGCCTACGTTTGTGCACAATAACCGTGGAGGAAAATGCTAAATGACTAGACGCATTGAATGAGGTAGACCTGCTATGGAGAATCCACCAAGGACAGGAGAAGGATGGGGCCCTACGGACTTTGATCCGCAAGGAAGTGATCAGGTATCATACAACAGCAAATGGGACATAATTGTTCAAGAACTGAGTTTGTGTGTTGTAGAAAAAATGTTAAAAAGGGAAATCCTGATATTAGCGCATTAATCGAAGTTCTCCATTCATCCTAGACACCACAAGATGTACCAGGATCTGAAGCATATTTACCATTGGAGCGACATGAAGCGCGACATAGCAGATTGGATATCGCACTGCCAGACATGCCAGATGGTAATGGCTGAGCACCGAGTTCCTAGTGGACAGCTGTAAAGCCTACTACTACTAGAATGGAAATAGGACATGGTAACCATGGATTTCGTCACCGAACTGCCTAGAACCCCGGATAGGAAGAACGCTATTTGGATGATTGTGGATTGACTCACTAAGTTTGCACATTTCCTGGCCATAAAGAAAACTGATGGGGCTGATCAGCTTGCTCAGATGTATGTCAACGTGATTACAAGGTTGCATGGAGTGCTGGTTAGCATAGTGTCTGAAAGAGATACGAAGTTCATCTCAATGTTTCGGCAAGCTTTTCAGAAGGCTATAGGGACCAAGGTACATCTCAGTACAACCTCTCACCCACAGACTGATGGTCAATCTGAAAGGACAATCAAGACACTAGAGGAGATGATGCGAGCCTGGGTGCTAGATTGGGATGGAAATTGGAGTAAGTATATGCCGTTAGTGGAGTTTGCCTACAACAACAGCTACCATGGAAGCATATGAATTTCAACTTGTGAGGCGTTGTATGGACGGCCTTGCCGAACCCCCCTATGCTGGACTGAAGTGGGGGAGAGGCAAGACATGGAGCCGAGGATGGTCCAGGAGACAGTAGAGCAAGTGGAGCTTCTAAAACGTCGACTAAAGGAAGCCCACGATGGCCAAAAGAGTTATGTTGATAATCGAAGAAAGTACCTGGAGTTTTAAGTAGTCGACTCAGTGTATCTCAAAATGAAGACCTTCCAGGGAGGCCACAAGGACCGGAAGCTGAAGAAGCTTAGGCCAAGGTACATGGGGTTGTACCCCATTATCGAGAGAACTAGAGCTATGGCTTACTGCCTGAGCTTGCCACAGGAATTGGCAGCCTTTCATGATGTTCCTCATCTCTGTTTTGAGGAAGATAGTCAAGGAACCTGAAATTATTCTACCTCAGCCTCCACTAAGTTTGAGGAGAAACCTGTTAGTGTTAAATCAACCGGTAAAGATCATTGAATGGCAGGAACATGAGTTTCAAGGGAAGAAAACCCAAATGGTAAAAGTCCAATAGGGAACCAGCAGCTTGCAAGAGGAATCCTGGGAAAGTGAGGACCAAATGAAAAAGGATTACCTAAACCTCTTCAAGGAGCAAGGTTAGTAGTCGAGCCAGAACTTGAATTCTGGGGCGAATTCCTGTGAAGCGGGGAATAATTGTAATATCCCAAACCCATAAGAAAGAGTTAAAGGGTCAGACCCATTAGGGCAAACCCTAGTCCCCCCTTAGCCATAACTTATAAAATGAGAGGTGTGGGAGAAGAGAGGAGGCATTTGAAAAACTAACAAGAAGAAAACCCTAACCACACGCCACAGTCGCCGCCTCGCCGCCTGACGCCGCCGCCGCTCTGCTGATCGCCGCCGCGCCGTAGCCGCCATGAGCTGAGGCTGAGCCTCTGTCTTCGCGAGTCTTCTACTTCTTCTCATCATTTCTCTCGGCATCATTAGCTTTCTCCAAGGTAATCACCTTGATACTCTGATCTCCATCCCTTTTGTGATTTTTTGTGTGTAAGGAAACCCTAACATGGTTCTCCTTTTCCCTGGATCTGGAATCCTTTTCTTAGGTTTCAGATCTATCTTGCCGGAGGTAGGACCCATCATCTCTCAATCCAGAACCACGATCTTAGGCTAAGGTAAGGAGAATTTTGCGAAATCCCCGTGCACGTTGGTCTAATGATCTGCCATCTCTAGTATAGGGTTAATCACGAAATTGATTGTAAGTCTTGAATGTGTGTCTAGATAGTCATGAATGATGCTTGTGATTGTAGGATCATTAGTTTAACGAATGTAGTATGATTTGGGGAACGAATAGCGGCTAAGAGAGTGAGTAGGAATGTGAGATGTGAGTAGGGGAACATGGAGTACTCTGGAGGAGAGTTAAGGGAACGTGGAGTACCCTGGAAGTGTGAGGAGAGGAACTTGGAGTACCCTGGAGGAGAGTAGGTGAACATGGAGTACCCTGGAATAGAGGGATCGAAGGTAAAGGCTGAGATATTAGGTGACCCGGAGTTAAGTGTTAGGATGGATGATTGCCATGTTTGAGTGTTTAATTCTATGCTTTTGTTGGTTGTATTGTTAGACGAAGTATGCGGACTTGTGTGGTTTAGCAATCCATTACCTTGCCGAGTGATTCCTCTGTCACTCACCCATTTCCCCTTTTCCCCCTTAGTCTTTTCAGGTGAGCATGATGAGCATAACTAGTTTCCTTTGTTGTTTCCGTTAGTTTAAAGACATATTTGAGATTATTCGATTTTTCTTGTGATTATTTAAGTTTCTTTAGATTTGTTCTTTTGGATTAATAATGGTGATTGAGTTGAGAATTAATAAAGTGAATTATTTGGACTTGAGAAAGTGGTAACGTGAAAAGTAAATTAGGTAAATGGCATGCTCCCTAGAGGTAAGGGACGAATGTTACAGGAATTTTCATCTCTTGAACTGGCCTATTTTGTTCTTCTTTTATTTTTCATATAAAAAAGTATCTATCATATATATTTGGTTGCTAATCTCATGATAGACGGTAACAAAGATACACTAATCCAAGGGCTCAAAAATAATTATCATAAGCAAATTATATTAGTGTACATAAATGAGCACCGGATCCCCAAATAGTTGATTCCTCGTTACACTTGACTATTGCTTTTCAAAAGATCCTCTATATATTAATTAAGAAGTAAGTTTATCACATCTTATCACCACAATTGTTTTTAACAAAAAAATATGACATGACAACTTAAAGTAAATTGATTGGTTTTTAAATTAAGGGAAAATGAGAAAAATGGGACACTCTCAAATTGGATTTGTCCCTTTAGGATTTTGAGTCATATTTTTGTTACACTAGTATTTTATTTTGTTAAATCCGATTTTGCCCATAAAATTAAGAAATTATGATTTAACTAAATTTTTTTTATATTTATTTTTAAAAAAAAGAAAATAAGAAAAAAATAACAAAAACGGGATAACGTTTTGCGTTTTAACAAGGTTTCTTCTTCTTCCTCTTTCGACAAAAACAGTGTTAATCTCAAAAATTTCTCTTCCTCAAATCGCCGCCGGCGAGAAACACCAGAAACCATGTCTTAGATCTTCTTCTTCTTCTTTCTTCTTCTTCTTCTTCTTCTCTTCATCGGTGGCGTCTTCTCATCGTCGTCGGTGTCTTCTTCTCGCCGTCATCGTCTTCTTCTCGCCGTCATCGTCTTCTTCTCGGCAAATCGAAGGTATTTCGTTAATACTTTTTCACCATTAAAACCGTAATTTTGAAGATTTAATTTGTTCATTTTTGAAGTTCAATTAGTTACAAGGGTCGATTTCATCTTGGATTTTGACATGCATGTTGATTTCTTCTTGAAATTTTTATGTCAGTTTCAACTTGAACTTTGAGTATAGTATCTTTACAATATACAATAATGCCAAAAAGTATGAACATGTATGGGTATTGATTTCAGTAGCATATGTATGGCAACAATTTGTTTTTCGAAGAATTGATGTTTTTTTTGAGATGTGAACTAGGTGGAACACATATTCTAGAATAGGTAGATTGGATTTTAAAAACTGTTTTTCATTGTTGTCATTGTTATTTGCGAATTATATACACTGTCATTGTCATTGTTGTCAATGTTTTGTTTTGCAAAGGTTGATTTTGTTTTCAATGTTGTTTATTATGGCTTGTAGGTATCTCTGAGTAGTTACCAAAGCGTCTTTTTAAGGAGGGTGAGGAGATACAAGTCACTCAGATCAATAACAACTGCAAGTTGGCCAACATTATTACAAAGTTGGAGAGGTGGTTGCCGAATGAACTGAAACAAGTCAAGAAAGATCAAGTTTTCTCACAGTTCTTCAAGCTGCATGACAATGGACTCGGGTTCTCTGCTAGTGTGATACACAGCTTGTTGTGTAGGGAGCTGGTGACATACAAAAGGCACGAGCTCTGGTTTGTATTTGCGAAAAGACCACTGAAATTTTCGTTGCAGGAGTTCCATGCAGTTACCGAGCTTGAGTGCAACACTAGCCTTCCATTTACGGATTTCGATGATTAGGAAGATGATGGTGGTTTCTGGAGCAAGGTGCTGAAGAGGAAAGAATGCATTTCTTTCAATACATTGTGGAAGAAGCACTTTGAAGCTATTAAGAAGTGGGACAATGTTGATCGAATACGGTTTGTCTACCTCGCCATNTGTGGTCTTAGCGAGATATGAGAAGGAAAATATTCCTCTGAAATACATCAAGGTGGTAATGGATCTTGAGAAGCTTCGTAAGTACCCTTGGGGAGTTGCTGCGTTTGATCTTCTTCTAGAGTCGGTGGCCAAAAATAGGGACAAGTTGAAGGAGAAGACTTCTAGTTATGTGTTAATTGGCTTCTGCTATGCCATTCTGATTTGGGAAATGGAAGCTATACCAAAAATTGGGAAACTCTTGGGAAAAAAGTTGGACAAAAGTTTCAAGGATGGTCCTCGATGCATAAATTGGATGGGAGCTCCGAAGGTATCATATGAGGAGATTATCCAGTTAGAGGACATATTTTCGCCAGAGGTAAACTCGCTTGGTTTTTAATGAGTTCATTCAATTTTAGATATTCGTTATAACAATCTAACTCTTAAATGATTTCATTCGATG
>OVAN01004226.1:247-26446 GCA_900406275.1 Anastatica hierochuntica
GTTCTCTAACACCTTTAGTGGTTTTGCATCGCTTCGGAGGACGTATCCTGTGGTCTTTGTGGAAGTTTATCCGAGGACCATCGACGCTAGCCTTGGTACTCGGATGTTTTTAGTTTCTTTCGGACGAACAGACTCTATGTGGAGATTGGTCATGATCGGCTACCCCCGAAGCTCTGAAACCGGTTCGGGACGAGACAGTCTGAACTATGGGAATCTCGGAGCTTTCAGATATCCTTACGATTCTCATGTCCGAAGGAGGGAAAATTGTTTCCGAGACCCTTTTCAGGCATAGATTTCGTAGGGACAGTTTTTGACCCCAACATGTTAGGTTCCCAGAACGATACCACGTTCAAATTTCCCGTTCCGATTTCTTTTGAGTTAGTCGAAGGTAATTGGTTCCTTGCTTAGCCTTAAACCTTTTTCTTTGTTTATTCTGCTAATTGCTTTTTCTTTTTCTTAACAGTCTCCGACGATAATGCCATTGTCTGCATTTCTATAGAAGGTAGCACATCTGAAACCGAAAGACAGAAAACAATGCCTCTCCTGGCCTCGTTCCGTGCCAAAGGTAAGCAAGTCAAGCCAGCTGGTGGTTCCCACTCTCGTGGGAGTGAGAAAACTCTGGGTGATTCCTTCATAGGTTTCCTTCGGGAGGTCCTTGACGATGGGACCTCGAATGTTGTGAAATCAGTAGTTTCTATCTTCATCATTCCAGAGACCTCGCAGGTCCAAGAGAAAGCTCAGGAACCTAAATTGCAGGGGATGGACACGAGTCCTCCTCAAGTGTGACATCATCAAGACATGGAGATCCCTCCAAGTAAGAGGCCCAGACCTGATCATGAAGAGAAAGCATCGAGGTCCTCGTCTTCCTCATCCAAAGGAGGTACCGTAGATTGGACCTTTTCTCACTCGAAGCCTGGATCGGTTTTTGATGATGCTTGGGGGTTAAGGACGCTGACGCATCACATGAAGAGAATCAGATGCTCCCTTCCTGCTATCAACAATCTGACTAATCGAGAGGAATACATTGATGTCGCTTACTACCTTGGTCAGGTATCAATCGTTGACTTATCTGGTTCTTATTTTTCTTTTAAGTCATTTTCATTATTGACTTGTTATGTCTTAACCAGTTAGTTGGAGCTATCAACAGAGCTCAATTGGAGTTTGAGGATACGGTCAGAGGTTCCCCACATGTCACGGAACTTGATGAAGTGAGGGACCTTTTCAAAGTCACTAAAGAGGAGCTGGACTCCGCTAAATCTCAAGTCTCCAAGCTCCAGGCTGAGGTCGAGAGTCTGAGCTCTCAGGTAACAGTTTTGAGCGTGAAGGAACAAGATCTGTCTCTCGACCTTGAGGTAAAGGGTAGGAGGATCGCTTCATTGGAAAATGCTAAGAGGATCGCTGACCACCAAGTGAAGGAGCTGATTTCAGCTGCAAAGGATGCCCAAGCCAACAAAGAGGTTGAAGTCAAGCTAATGGTTCGGGCTGGGAAGAAAGAGGTAGCAGAAGCTTATTACAAGGTTCTGGCTATTGTTAAGGAGAAGTTTGTTAAGAAGAAAGAAAAGTTTTCTCTTCAAATTTATGCACAAGAGCTTCAGGCTAACACTGATCTTCTCAAGTCTATGCTGGCTAACGATATCAAGAGTGCAGAGGAGGAATAAAGTCGTCTGATGGCTTTGCTCCCTGTGGCTACCTCTGCATATGAGAAGGCTCAAGTGTCTTACTTTTCTGTGGGCAAGCTTTCGCTGCCCTAGATTTTTGAGAGTTCAGGTACATTCGAGATTAACTTTTTCAATCCAACCTTTTCTGGTGAATACAGTTCTAATTTAGGTTTGGTGGGACCTGAAGTAGCTCGTGAAGGAGTTTCCAAAGGATTTGAGGACAAGACTGATAAAGAGAAGACTGGAGATGATTAAGGTGTTGAGGACAAGGATGGTGATGAGAGAGGAGGCTGAGAGCTTAGCTCTCTTTTCTTTTCATTTGAATTTCGTTTCAGACATTTGCCCATTGGGCTTTATCTTTGGTTCATTCAGATTTATAGCCTCATGAGGCTTTTAAACCTTTTGCTTGATGTTAAATCTAAACCTAATAGCCTGTGGAGGCTTTTAAACCTGAGTTTAAGGTCTTAATTTTAAGTTTTAACTTTCGTTTACTTTTTTAAAATATGAGTTCCATACTTAGAAAATATTTTATGATCTTTCTTAGGCACCTCTGATCGGTTTAAGCTTCAGGTAATGATTACTCTTTCAGCTTCTAGGTTTCATTTTGATACTTTACAGTTTCCAAGATTTTGTAATAAGCAACATTTTAGATAGCTTTAGCTTTCTTGCTTGGGTGTCAGAACTTTGGGTCTCTTTGTTTTAGGTTTCTGATGATCTTTTCAATGATCTTCTCAGATTTTTTAAGTTTATGACCATGTTCCATCAGTTCTCGAGACCTCATATTGTGAGGTTTCTAACAATCGAATATTGGAGAAAACTCTAGGTCTTTCTGGGGAATTTTGTTCTAGAAGACTTCGCCGTGTTAGGTTTCGGGGAACCTATATTTGGAAATTGATTTTCTGGTTTCGTATGAACCGGCCCCTTTCAAATTTCGGTTCATACGAAAATGAGATTCGGGCTTGTTAATGATCAGGTTTCTAGGAGCCTGACATATACATAAAGTATTTCGAAGGTTGGGTCTCTGGGAACCAGAATTTTGTACAAGGGATTTAGGACCTTTGAGTATTCGAGTTTATGGAAACCTGGAAATTATATAAATATTTTAAGATCTTTGAATAATCAGGTTTATGGAAACCTGAGATTGTTATTAGGGTTTTAAGACCTTTGAATAATCAGGTTTCTAGGAACATGTGATTGTTATTAGGATTTTAAGACCTTTGAATAATCAAGTTTCTGGGAACCTGAGATTGTTATTAGGATTTTAAGATCTTTCAATAATCAGGCTTCTGGGAACTTGAATTTGTTGTAAGGATTTTAAGACCTTTGAATAATCAGGTTTCTGGGAACCTGAATTTGTTATAAGGATTTTAAGACCTTTAGATGACCAGGTTTTTGGGAACCTAATTTCGTTATAAGGATTTCAAGACCTTTAGATGATCATGTTTCTAGGAACCTTGATTGGTTATAAGGATTTTAAGACCTTTAGATGATCATGTTTCTGGGAACTTGACTTTCTAATAAGGCTCTCTTTAAAGGTATCGTACATTGAATACATACAAGTTGCAGCAATTACATTGTGCATGTAAACTTTAAGGAATACTTGAGGTTCTTCAATCCTCAACTTCATATCAGGCTCGTGAAAAGTTTGGGCTCTATGATTTTTGTTCAAGCACATACCCCCTTTGACCGGTGTATGTGGACGTTTAAAGGATTGGGGCTGCACTCATTATGCGGAGCTGCCTACGTATCCTACCAAGGGAACAAGCCTAATGTAGTTCGATTGGATGATAGTACCTAGTGATAGTATTTCTTGAGATTCATGGCATTCCATGATTGTATCTCAGGTACCTCGGTCCGTACCTTTACGAGCTTGTAGACGCCAGGTCATACCTCGTGGATGATCCGATAAGGATCCTCCCAATTGGTTCCTAACTTCCCGGTGCCTCGCTCTTCGGTGTTGTCGATCACTTTCCTTAGTACGAGGTCGCCAATTGCGAAACTCCGAGACCTCACTTTAGAGTTATAGTGTCGGGCCATTGCTTGTTGATAATTTTGAATGTGGAGCAATTCTTGGTCTCATCGTTCCTCGATTAGGTCGAGATTATCGATTAACAACTGGTTGTTAACTTCGGGGTTTGAAGTACATAGGCTTCGTTGAAGGCTCCCAATAGAGGTTTTGGCTGGGACTACTGCTTCCATCTCGTAAGCGAGAGAGAATGGAGTTTCCTCTGTGGCCCTCCTTGGGGTGGTTCGGCATGCCCATTGGACTTCGGGTAGCTTATCGGACCAAGACTTCTTGTTGGTACCTAGGCGTCTCTTGAGGATTGCTAAAATTGACTTATTAGCAGCCCCTGTCTGACCGTTTCCCTGAGGATATCGAGGTGTAGAAGTAGTGAGATGTATATCCCATTTTCCACATAACACTATGAAGTCATCAAATATAAATTGTGATCCCTTATCGGTTACGATTTCGTAAGGAATTCCGTGATGACATATGATGTCTCGCCATACGAATCTTTCAACCTCGAATTTGGTTACTTGCTGGAGAGCCTCGGCCTCTATCCATTTGGTAAAATAGTCTGTTAGGACTAACAGGAAACGCAATTTCTGTTTCCCTTTTCCTGAAGCCACTAGAGATCCTACAATATCCATAGACCAACGCATAAAAGGGTAAGGTGAAAATATCGAGGATAGTTTTCGGTTTGTTGATGGATGAACCGGGCATGTCTTTGACATTTGTCGCATTGAGAGGAATAGACCTCGCAGTTCGTGATTATAGTTGGCCAGAAGTAGCCTTGTCTTTTGTTTCAGATGGCTAGGGCTCGGCCACCGGAATGGTTTCCGCAAGAGCCCTCATGCACTTCCTTCATGAGTTTGATGGCGTCAAGACCATGAATGCATTTTAGGTACGAGCCTGACACACTTCGTTTGTAGAGGTAGGAGTCGATTATGCAATACCTTGCACTTAATGCTTTGAGTTTTCGAGCCTCCCACTTGTGGGGGGGGGGGGGGTNCAATCCTTCCTTCCAAGGACCATGTCGTGGAGAAATATCGGTGCGTCCTGGGCTGTTTTGCTTACAGGCTCTGGTCATTTTCTTTGTTTGGCTTTATATGGGCCTGGGTCGTGCCCCCGGAGATATCTTGAGAATGAAGGTCCGAAGGGTCTATGTTCTCAGGAGTACCTTCTGCGCTCGGGTTAGTGTCTGGACTTTGTATTGTGCCCCCTGAGGTATCTTGAAAATCATAAGAGTCTTTGTTCCTGGAGGCACCTGTCATGTATACGGCTAGACTCGGAGACAGGGGGTACCCCCGGAGGTTTGTTTCTTGAAATTGCGAATTTTGGTCTTCGGAAACCAAAATGTCGTGAGGACTTGGGTAGGTGGGTCATCCCTGAGAGCTGTGGTGGCTATCACTTGGGGTTGACTATCGCCTTTCTGTTCTTTTGAGTCGTTCTTGATTGAAGCTTTGGTAGCTATATCAATGCTCGACTTGTCTATGCCCTCGACTGGTATGATTCGATTGACGAGAGGGTCAGAAGTGGAGGCTAGAGCTGCTAAGGCATCGGCTGAGGAGTTTTCTCCTCGGGGGATCCTTGTCAGTTTGAACTTGTTCAAATGTTTGGTAAGGTTTTTTACAACCTTGAGGTATGCCCCCATTCTTTCGTCCCTTGTTTGGTATTCTCCGTGAAAATAGCTAGCCACTAGCTGGGAATCGCTATAAGCACTGAGCTCTGGGATCCCGAGGCTTAGTGCCAATTTTAAGCCTGCTACTAGCGCTTCGTATTCGGCTTCGTTTTTTGAAGCAGTGAAACCTAATCTGTAAAATTGTTCAATCATCTCACTGGCTGACGAAATTATCCTTAAGCCGATTTCGAAACCTTGTCTCGAGGATGCTCCATCGACATGGTGGGTCCATTTTGGGGTTATCGAGCCTGCATCAAGATGTTCGAAGGCTAAATCGATAACGAAGTCAGCGAGAACTTGAGCTTTAACTTCTGTTTGAGGTATGTATTTTATATCATATTTGCTGAGTTCAATGACCCATTTAGCAAGGCGCTCAGATTGGCTAGGGCTGTGCAGGATCGTCCGTAATGGTTGGGAAGTCATTACAATTATTGAGTGTGATTGGATGTAAGGTCGGAGCTTTGTGGTTGCGGTTACGACCGCCAGAGCTAGTTTCTCCATGGCAGGGTACCTGGTTTATGTGTCTACTAAAATTTTACTAGTATAATAGATAGGTCTCTGCTCGTTTTGTTCTTCCCGTACTAGCACGCCACTAACTATTGCTGGTGATACAACGACATACAGGTATAGCGGCTCCCCTTCTATTGGTTTGGACAGTATTGGAGGCTCGGAGAGGTAAGACTTTAGTTGTCTGAACGCTTCCTCGCACTTCTCGTCCCATTGAAACTTCTTATTATTTTTTAGAAGTTTGTAGAACGGAAGGCATTTATCGGTAGATCTGGAGATGAATCGGTTTAAGGCGATGATTTGTCCAATCAGCCTCAGTACTTCTCTAGTAGTTTTGGGTGATGACATTTCCAAGAAGGTAGTTATCTATTTCGGGTTGGCTTCAATACCTCGTTCGGTTACCAGGTAGCCTAGGAATTCTCCTGAAGGTACTCCAAAAGAACACTTAGCAGGGTTTAGCTTCATATCATATTTATTCAGGACATCAAAACATTCTTTCAGGTGGGAGACGTGGTCCTCTCAAGCTGAGGATTTGACCAGAATGTCATCTATGTAAACCTCCATGGGTTTTCCAAGCTGTCGGGGCGAATATTTTGTTCACGAGGCTTTGATAGGTAGCTCATGCGTTCTTTAAACCGAAAGGCATCACCTTATAGCAATAGGTTTCGCGCTCTGTTATAAAAGTGATTTTCTCTTGATCCTCAGGATCCATCATGATCTGATTGTATCCTGAGAAAGCGTCCATGAAGGATAAGAGTTGATGGCCATCTGTGGCCTCAACTAATCAATCGATGTGAGGTAACGGAAAGCTATCCTTCGGATAAGCTTTCTTTAGATCGTTGAAGTCGATGCAAATCTTCCACTTCCTATTTTTCTTTTTGACCACCACTGGGTTAGCGAGCCAGTCGGGATAGTGAACTTATCTAAGGGAGTCTGCTTTCGTGAGCCGATCAACTTTGTCGTTAACTGCTTGAGCCTTTTCCTGGCCTAGTTTACGGTGTTTTTGTTTGATCGGTTTAAAGGTGGGATCCACATTGAGCTTATGGGTTGTCACATTTGGATCGATTCCTTTCATGTCACTGGTGGACCAGACAAAGGTCTTGACATTAGTTTTAAGGAACTCAATGAGTCTTTTTTTGGTTTCGGGAGGCAATCCGGGCCCAATATTCACCCGTCGTTCAGGATTAGAATCGTCGATATAGATTTGTTTGGTTAGGTTTCTTGGTGGACCTCGTACGTTTTGTTGTATTTCATGACTCTCATGGACTTGTAATTACCATAAGGGTGATTTCTTGAGGATTCGAAAACCTCCCAGGTAACAGATCCTTGAGACCTTCTAACTTCCACGAATTGTAGCTACTCCACCGGGAGTTGGGAATTTCACGCATTGGTGATAGGTAGACGCTACTGTCTTCATCTTATGGATCTATGGCCTTCCCAAGATCGCATGAAATGGGGTTGGTCGGTCTATTACCGCGAAGTTAATAATTTTCGTATCTCTGCCTGCCATGACTAGGAGCTTGATAGTTTCCAAAGAGGTAGCTGTTTCTCCAAAGAAACCTACGAGATTTGCCTTCTCCCCGGTGATCTCGTAGTCATCTATATCCATTCCTTTTAGGGCGTTATAGAAGACTAAGTCAACGGAGCTTCCGGTATCAACCATTAGCTTAGGTACCTAATACCCTGCAACATTGAGGGTAACGACTAATGCGTCATCATGAGGTTTGTCGAGGTCAAGGGTCTCACTTTCCCAGAAGGAGATCTTAGTATTAGGCTCTTGAGCGAGAGGTTTTGTTTGGGTGCTAGGCTCGGCCTTGCGTAGTGACCCTTGATCGAGTTTATGGAGTCTTGACAGATGTCAGATCCTATGAGGATATAATCGATTCTTGAATCGGATGTTTGCTGACCAGCTGCCTTATCGAGCAAAGCAACTATCATTCTCTCAGGTAAAGATTTTGGTGCACCAATCCGAAGGCTTTTTCCTGGAGGGAATGTTCCAAGGATCATGTCAACCCTTGGGAGCTGGAGGCGGTGAATCGGTTTCCTTTTCAGAGGACCTGTTCCGCTTTGGCAATGCCTCTCTCGGGGCTCTTTTTTTGAAATGGTGTTGGCTTTCTAAGGTCCACGTCCTTTATTTCTCCGGAAGCGAATTTGGCAGCTAACTGCCATTGGAGGTCCCAACACTCCTCGGTGGCATGGCCTTTTCTTTCGTGATAAGAGCAGAATTTGCTCTCATCGTAGGCTTTGGTCCAAGGTGCCTTGCTCATTGTAGCGGCAAGTTTCACATGCTGCGTTTCCTTTGCCGCATAAGAATGCTCCCCTTTGGTTTGATTGTTTCGGAAGTTACCTCTTTTAGAGGGAGCATTTCCCTCTTGACTGTCAGCCTTCAGAGGGTTTTGAGGTTTCTTATGGATTTTGTCCATTGCGCCGGTTTCCTCCTCTAAAGTGATGAATCGGGATGCCTTGTGGAGTGCATAGTCGATTGTTAGAGGAGGGTTAATCATTAGTTTTGACCAGAATTCGGATCGATACCAGAGACCTCTTCTAAGGGCTTTAATAGTGACCTGGTCGTTAGGATTCGAGAACTTGGTCCTCACTGCTCTGAATTTATCTATGTAAACTCGCAGTGAGTCTCCCATTCCTTGCCTAATTTTCCAGAGTTCTGCTTGAGAAGCATGCTTTTTAATGTGGGTCGAATATTGCTTTATAAAAGGATTAGTTAGTTGATCAAAGCTATCTATCAAATTTGGCTCGAGACTTGAGAACCATTCAAGGGTTGTCCCGACTAGGTTCTCGACGAAAGTTCGACAGTAGCCTGCTTCACACTCTTTGCGAGTGAACTGGGCCTTAATGATAGCTAACCGGAAAGCTCTCAGGTGAGCTTTAGGATCTGAGGTCCCGTCGTACTCGGGGATTCAAATTTTTCTGGTGTCCCTGATATAGGAATTTGTGATTCTATTCGTGAGCGGGGTGCCTCGGGTTTCTTCGATTGTGCTCTCAATCTCGGGAGTTGAACTCGTGGCCTTATGGACTTGGGCATTCAACTTCTAGAGAGTTGCATGTGTTCTTTCCATGTACCTCCGGATAGCCTCAGGTCCGTCCAATGGAAGGACGTTTGGATCTTCGATAGGTACTCGATTGAGTAGTTCATGAGGGTGCTAGGTTTGTTCGGGCTCCCAGGTAGCTGGCGAGATGGGTCTCTCTCGGGCTCGTGGGTTACTCTGTCGAGGGCGGTTAGCTAGGAGGCTCAGATAAGCTGTACCTGCAGCTTCTGTTTGTCTTTGAGCCTTCGGTTCGGGGGAAAGATCTAGAGTCAGGTGGATTGAGGTTGTGGTTCTAACACTAGGCGGAACCGAAGTGACATCTCTGGATCTGAATACAGGAGGTGGCAAAGGTAGCTGATGACTCTGCTCAGGATCCTGTCGGGTACTTGAACAGGTATCGAGCTTGTGCTACCGATGTTGGTCCCTATAGCATTAGTAACTGGGGGATTAAACGCAGGGATCGTTTCTGTGAAAGGTGTCTGGAAAGGAGGTCCCTGTCTCTCAGGTATCGTGCTAATGGGGAGAATTCCAAGCGACTCCGAGGAAAAGAGGGATCAGCTACTAAGTCTTGAAAGGTGACTCCCGAACCTCGTCGTTGCGAAGGCTGGGTCGACGTGGTTAGGGACCTCGTTACTTCCTTGAACTGTTGCTGCCAGGATACGAGTTGGTGCACTAGGCGCTCGTTTTCTTGGGTTCTGTTTACCAGTTGCAACATCATTTGGCGAATCTCGGAAAGCTGAGTCGATGCCTGATTCACAGTTGGCACCGGATGCAGAGACCCGTCAAAGGCCTGTTGCTGGGAATTGTCGAGGACCGAAGGCCTTGAATTGACATTGTTGGGGAGCCTTTGGGCGGTTGTTCATGTGATGACAGGGTCGGGTTTAGTGCCTGCCAAAGGCTGTGACTCATTGCGAGAATTGGAGCTGTGAGGCTCCGCGGTTAGGAGACTAGAGTCTCCACGATTCGATGAGCGAGAGCTCGGAGTAACGGGATCGAGGTCAGGTCAATTCACTCCCTAGTTGATCGGATCCATCTTCAAGCTGTTGAATGAGGGATTCAGAATCTCTTCCCCACAGACGGCGCCAAAATGTGGACAACGTAATCCACACTTAGATTTCTAGGAGGTTTGAGATGAGGAAAAGCTAATCATGGTAGAATCCCCTAAGAACTTTTAGATGGTAACCGAATTCGTATTGAGGTTCTTATAGTACACTTGTTTATTATGAAAAGAATGATGAGATTATAATGATTGAATACAAGAACAATTGATTGAACGATAGTTTAAGTCTAAGTTTCTTGATTGAATGAGGAAGATCCGTTTTTCCCCCCTCTCCCTCTCCTTTAAATAGCCTTTTTCATGATCTAAAGCTGTTGCAACCTCCTCCGAGATCTTCTCCTTGAATGGCCAGATTCGCAGTAACCTCTTTGACTGAGGCCTAGACCTCGATGTCTGCTTCTCGAAATCTAACTCTTGCAGCCTTCACCTTCGCCGCCTGCCGAAGGCTCAAACTTCATACTTAGTTGATTGAGTCTTCTTTGTTGGCCCAATTCCTTTGGTTAATTGATCTTGCTCATAATGAGCCTTTAGCATATGGATCGAATCATAGACCCAACAATGCCTTTGGCCTATTGAATGCACCTGCAACCTTTCAGGCATTAATGAATGAGTGGTTGAGACCGTTTCTCACGAGATTTGTGTTGGTATTCTTTGATGATGTGTTGGTTTATAATACTTCTCTAAGAGAACATATCGAACATCTCCGACAGGTTTTAAAAAGTGTTTCAAGAACATCAATTTTATGCCAATCTCAAGAAATGCTCGTTTGGTCAGCAACAAGTGCACTACTTAGGTCGTGTTATCTTTCAGAATGGCATTGCTACTGATGATACAAAGACAATAATGATGCAGAATTGGCCAACGCCATGACGTGTTAAACAATTGCATGGTTTTTTGGGTCTCATTGGTTACTACAGATGATATGTTATAGGATATGGATTGTTAGCTAAAACTCTTACATAACTGCTAAAAACAATGCATTTATTTGGGATAATCAAACGCAAACAACATTTGAAAAGCTAAAGTCAGCTATTATCTCCACACTAGTTTTGGGACTCCCAGATTTTAAACAATCCTTCATTGTTGAAACATATGCTTCGAGAATTGGAGTAGGTACATTTTTAATGCAAAACGAAAGGTCGATTGCTTATTTTAGCAAAGGATTCACGCCAAGAGAGGAACCTAAGCCGATTTATGAGCGTGAACTAATGGCAATAGTATTGGTTATATTAAATTGGAAGCATTATCATACACTTTATCAAAAGAGTCCCAAGTTTCTGCTTGACTAATGCAAAATCTCACTTGAATATCAAAAGTGGCTAACAAAATTGTTGGGATATCAGTTTGACATTATGTACAAGCCAGGAATAAAAAACAAAGCAGTTGATGGCTTATCAAGGATTATGTAGAACTCCCTTAAGGTAACATGCACAACTCCAATGGCTTTAATAGTTCCTCATGTTTTGCAACTCACATATTTGTACTCTAAAATCGAAAGTAATGGAGAATTTCAAAAGTTGAAAGCACGAGTACAATCTGGAGAGGTCACTAAACCAGAATTGACAATCTCTGGGGACAAACTTTGTTACAAGAGGCGCTTGCTTATTCCACATGACTCGATATTCATTCCAACAATTATGAATGAATACCACAATAGTGTTACTGGAGGCCACTATGGAGCATACAAAATCCTGAAAAGAATTCAGAAACATTTCCATTGGAAAGGAAAAAAGAATCAAATAAAAAATTATGTGGCTCAATATGGTATATGTCAGACACATAAGTACTCAATCTTGGCTCCAGTTAGTCTACTTCAACCCCTCCCAATTACAAAACATATATGACAAGAGCTGAATATAGATTTCATTGAAGGGCTACCTTCATCACAAGGTACGAATGTTATCTTGTCATCGTCGTTAGGCTGAGCAAGTACAATCATTTTATTGGCTTAAGACATCCATTCTCAGCTATTGATGTTGCACTGAAATTTCAATAAGAGGTTGTAGAGCTACATGGAAATCCTACAACCATTGTTTTCGATAAAGATCATATCTTTATAAGCTCCTTGTGGAAAGAACTATGCACACTAGTAGGAACTCAATTGAATTATAGCTCAACCTACCATCCTCAAACCGATGGGCAAACGAAAGTAGTAAACGGTTGCTTGGAAACACATTTGAGATGCTTTGCTTTAACACATTTAAAGGCTTGGTAAAAGTACCTTTCTTGGGCTAAATATTGGTACAACACTATTTACCATTCAACATTAAAGACTACAGCCTTTAAAGTAGTATATTGAACATACACGCCAATGTTGATTAAGTACAAAGAGGGCTCCACACATAACTTTAAACTAGAAATCTTGCTCCAAGAGAAAAACAAAATGATTCATGAGATCAAAAGGTTTTTAAGCTTAGCTCAATAATCCATGAAAAGAGCAGTAGATAAGCATCGCCATGAGGTTGAGTTCAAAGTTGGTTCCCAAGTATTCCTCAAGTTCCGACCATTGCGCCAACACTCGGTGGCAAAACGACCTTTAAGAAGATAGCTGCAAAATATTACGGTCCATTTAAAGTACTAAAACGTATTGGACATGTTGCATATCGCTTACAACTACCGAAAGGTAGCAAAATCCATCATGTTTTCCACATATCTCAGTTGAAACTGGCGGTGGGTTCCGACATCGTGATCGCACCTCTGTCTAACGTATTCTCAGATGCAGGAGAACTGTTGCTAAAACTTGAAGAGCTCATTGATACAAGATATGATAAAGAAGAGCATTTGGAAGTCTTGAGTTAGTGGAAATGCCTTCCTTCTCATGAGAACAATTGGGTTCAGGGACAACAACTAAGTAAATAGTATACGAGATTCCAGCTTGAGGAAAAGCTACGTCACAAAGGGCTGGTTATTATGTTGCATCGGGTATACTACAGAAGAAATCAAGCTGGTAAAGTGAAGTAGAACGCAGAAGCAGAGCAAGCGAAAGTAGAACAGAGGAAATAGCTAATGGTTGAGTCAGTAAAGTTAATACGACAGGGTTTTGATTTCAGTTAGAAAGGTGAAAACCTTGAGCTAGTGTCTTTACTTTCCAATTACTATAAAAATCATTGTTGCTTTCCTTTTCTAGATTTTCCTTTATGCTTGATGAAATGTGTGTTGAGGTGATATGTCTGTGCTTGCAGATCAATGTTGATTTTAAAGAGTTCTAGCGAGTAGGGAGTGAAGCTTTGCTGAGGTAAAATCTCTAGTTTATCTTGCATATTGTATACCGATATCTATTTCACATAAGAATCTCAGTTTTTCTTTCTTCCATTTCTTTAAATCTGGAAACAATCTTTGAGTTCAAGTTTCAGTCTTTGTAAAGAAAGCTTGAAGCTTTAGCTTAAAGCTTTCACCTTTGATAAGAAAGAAAGTTGTTTGAGAAGAAATGTCACGTTTTGAAGAGAAAGTTGGAGTCTTTGGATAAAAAGATTACAACTTTGTTATATTGGTGCTTGGAACTTATCAAAAATTATAGTTCATACCATGACGTTTACACAGAAGCCTTCTTCCAGGGCATATGCTATTTGGATTGGACCTTTTGATTGATATGTGGATCTCATTTTTTATGAGTACTCGCAATGTGTGTTTGGTAGTCTGAAGAAGGTGAAAGTCTATCTACAAAATAATTAAAAAATGCATCTTTTTTTGTAACGAGACAAGAATTCGAGTTAATTAAGCAGACAATAAGGGTCATATCTGAAACCATTTTCATATTTAGTATGGTGTTATGTAAGCTTTGTGCTACCAGTTTAGATTATCGAACCGGTTTAATTTTATTTTAAGCCGTTGGCAAAAAAAGAAGTTTAGTATGAAATTTTAGGTATTTACATACATCTAAGTCAGATGATCTGAATTAATCATTTGATTGGATTTTCTTTTCCAATGCCTATTACATCGCGATTTTGAATAACAAGCACTACAAATATTATGAAGAAGAAACTAACTAGTTTAGTAGGTAACATATTAACGGTTGGAAAACATCCACTCTATTAGACGAGCTGTCTCTTCTCCACTCTCCTCGAGAAAACCCTAAAGACAGCCCCTCTCAGTTGTCGATGGCTCTTGCCGCCGCCGGTGGTTAATCCATTCCCCTCATCTCTTTTTCCTTTCTGCTCTCCTAAAGATAACACCTCTCTGCTTCGATATACTTGCAACTGTGCAAATCGTGGAGTGAAGCTGCTTATTCCAGGCGGATTTATGGTGGTGCTCGTCGGTAAGTGGAGGTGCAGTGATAAGCAGAGTCGATTTTTGGGTCAGATCTATTGCTTTGGCTCGTTTTCTCTCTTGAGCCGGCAATAGAATCTGATGTCGTAGGATGCGCGTGGATGTGCTCTGATCTGCTGTGACGGTTCCGATTGGTCTGCAATGGTGCATGTTTTGTTGGCCTAGCTTTGGTTGGGACTATGTTGTAGTTTCTCTTCCCTCTCTCGGCAAAGAGGATGGTATCTACTTTCGAGTTGGTCCGGAAAGGCTCCGGTTTTTTCAGAGGCGAGTTCTCTTCGGTCTGTTCCTGGCTGGGTGCGTCCTATTCGTGGGAGGAAGCGGGGTTGGCTCGAGCAAAATCTCGGCATAACGGTAATACTTGGTCGTCGATGGCCGGTGATAATTGTTCTGGAGGAAGGCTCTTTCTTCTTGTTGTCAGTCTCGGCTCACCGGTTCATTGTTCAGAATTGAAGATTCCGCTTTCAAGGCTTCTTGACAGCTACTTTTCCTCGCTATTGGGTTTGGGTTCCGGAAAATTCAGATTGCGAAGGAGGAGAATCTAGACCTTTCATCGGTTCTCGGTAAAGGCGAGTGGTTGTTCGTTTCGGTAAGAGCGCTTCTTTCTTTTCTTGCAGGTAGTTCGTTGGGCGACCCGATGTGGCGATGTTATTTTTCACCTGTTTTTTTGGTCTATTAGGTTAGAATAAGTAGTTTAGCTTAGTTGGTTATAGAGGATCAAGTGCTTCATCGATTATGATCTCGTTGGGTTCGTCCCGTAGAGCGTCGTCGGTGTCGTTGGGTTTGTACCTTCGGGCATTGTCAGGGACTAGGTTATGTGTGTCAAGTTTCACCCAAAACACGACACTACAGCTGCAGATGCACAACGCTGTTGTAGTACTTCAGGTATAGATCCCACAAGGACGAGTAGTGTACTAAAGATCTATAGGCTTTCGAAATAGCTAGGAAGAAACAAAGATGGATTGGATTTTGGTTTTAAATGAAGTAAAGAAGCAAAACATAATGTAAAAGCAAAGAAAAATCAATGAAAGATAAACGTTAGACAAATAGGAAACCGTCGAGAGCATAAACTAGCATGCAATGGGTAATACTGTCGGGTACTATTTAGCTTAGATATAGAAAAAACCAGAATTATACCCTCTCCACGTTCGAGGTTCGGGTCACTATACTAATTAACAACCAAGGGACTCGACTTTCGCATGGTCCTTGTAGAAGATAAGTACGCATTAACTATGTGTGTATGATTGATTGTTCACAATTCTAGATCGATCCATTTTCCTTGCCTAAATAGAATTGCTCACAAAATACTAGTTACAGCGGTAAGTCAAGCTTTTGGAATGGATACCACTATAGATCTACTCGCTAACTGGCCTAGGAAGTGAGATAGCACTGAATATGAGCAAAGGTGATAACGTTAATGATATGCCCTAATAGAATTGAATCCCTAAACATACATGATCGCGACCTCGTGATTACCTACTGTCTTACTAACAAACTACTCTAGATTGAACATGTAAAACATGCATCAAAAAAGAATAGAAAGCATTAGATCAATCAAAGATAGAGAAGAACGACGAAACCGAGTTTTATTGATGAAACGATGACGAAACAATGAAGTCTTTGAGATGGGAAGGTCACAACCCAAAAGGTTCGTCCATGCCTCCTTGAGACTCTAATATAACCTAAAACAATGTAACTCTGCGAAATCTAAAGGCTAAAAAAAAGTATGAATAGCCTTTGTCCAACTTTAGGTCAATTAGATTAAAATGGGGCCTTTAGGGCCTTTCAGTTTGGGCTTCTTGTAGAAGGGCTTTCACTTGATTTCTTGGGCTTTAAAAGACATGTAGAGCATCAACTTTGGTCAAGTTAAATCTTTGATAGAAACAAAAGTCGTGACCATCTAGTTCTATCCTTCCTACGCATCCTTCATTCGCAAGCAAGCAAGCTCAGTCTTCCGTTTATTTTGTATAACTCTTTATCCACTGCTCCAAACGATGTGAAACTACTTTCATATGAAATCTAACTCAATTCTCTAGCTCCTATCTAAATTTCATCAAAATCCAACGGTGGAAAGATCTTTGTCTTGGATGATCTTTCCGATGCTTGGAAATTGTCCAGTAACTAGCTTTTACTCCAACTAACTCCATATTGCTCCAAAGTGCATAGTTTGACCTGAAATGACTCAAAACACTAAAAATACAGGAAATACCCTTTCATTCATAAACTTGCTTAAAATACTAAAAAAATATAAAAAAAATATATAGAAAAAATGGTAAAATATTGGTGTTATCAACTCCCTCGAACTTAGCTTCTAGCTCGTCCTCGACTTAAAAATACAAAGAACAGAGAAGAGGTTTGAAAACATGGAAACTTACCATAACTTCCAGAACTTATTGGTAATTTATACTGACGAAATCCACTACATACTCGCGTTGACATTTAGGTAGAACCTCGATTTTCACCACAAACTTAAAAACGTCTCTGATTTATCCACAATCAACAAGAGTTACCCAATTTTCCATCACTACTCTCTGAATCTACAACGTCCGGTCTCTTCAAGGGAGTATCAATCAAAGAACATATAGACTCAGTTTCAATCAGAATCCTAAATAATTTCAGTCCACAATCAATTCTTTTCCTCTTCCTTATTCACTTTTAAATGCTTTGTAGAGGCTGATTTTTCCCTACTTTTCTAGGGTATCATTTTGTTTTTTTCTATCAACCTCTTGAGAATCGATTTTCCCTACTTTTCTACGTTTTCTATCGATCTCTTTCTTTTTTTTTCTTTTAAGCACATTCAGATTTTATTGGTTCCAAAATTCACAATAAGCATAAGAATCTTTTTTGATGATTTTTATTAAATAGGAAAGAGGGGGAACCGTATACTTAATTTTACCAAGTCTAAAGAGGAATTCGATTCAATTTATACCAAACTCCAAGAAGAGAAAATTAAGTTCACTAAATGTTAGAGTAGCTAAGGATTACCTGGATATCAAGTGATATGGTGCCTCGGTTGGCTGATCCATTTGTGTTATCCCGTTCGGTAAAACTGCAGTCAAACACAGACACTAGAGATACTAGTCATTAAAAACGTATTTAATTCATAGTCAAGCTTGTTTCCGGACTGTTTTGGACTCAATAAAATGTTTTTATTTTGAAAATTTTTTAAAACGACACAAAAACTACGAAAAATAATTAAAAACAAAGAAAAAGAAGCATTAGTAACAATAAGAATCCCCCGGACTTAACTTACACCGTTCTAGTGTAAAATCAAGTGAGGAAGGTACTGAAAACTAATGAAAAAGATAGGAAATAGAAAAAACTTAGCTACTGGTCGAGATTTTGGAGAATGTATGCGACCATATGTGATGTGTCGGTAAATCGAAATTTTACTCGTTTTGCCGTTTTGTAATCCGTGAAGAATGCTCCGACCAAAATAAATCTCAAATGCAAGTAGAATATTTTATAAGTAAAAATAAATTTTAAAATGCTAGAGCTCGTACCTTATATGATTTGGCCGAGTTTGGCCTCCAATAAGCTCGGTTTGGCTCGTTTGATGGGAAATCTGGCTGTTTTTGATTTGGGACCATTCCAGGGATGGTTTTTCTTGATAATAGCCTTCTCCATATTATATTAAATGGTGAATCTTAAATTTGACAGATTGGTTCGCTTGCATAGCTCGATTTTGCTTTGGCCTAGTTTTCTTCGGTTTTTGGCCAATCGGGTGCTTCGAAATGAAATGTGAGTGCCTCCAAAACCGTTTGGGCAGTTCTTCATATTTTTCCACTTTATCCATTCATTTTAATCAGTAAGACTTGGTTCAACTCCTAGTTAATAATTTTGAATAAGCCGAATTTGTCGGTTTTAGGCCTCCATTGAGCCAAATTCGTGTGATCGTTTTCGCCAGCTAATCCCTCACACTTTTCGGGAATTATTTCATGATTATCAGCTAGCATGAAAGCTGGTTTGGTTTATATTTTTCTTGAGAGGCTCCGGTTGCATTCCTCGTCCATTTAATCGCATTTTTGAGCCTTTGGATGTGCTTGAAAAGTGGCTCTTCCTTGATCAAAAATTTGTAGCCTCAAAATACTTTGTATTTTGGTCATAATACAACTTGGTTTTGATTAAAAATGATAGTCCTTCTCAAATCCTTTGATGTCCAATTTCTTACAATTTCGTCTCCATAGCCTCGCCTTTGAGTCTTAGGGTCTTTAGGAGTGTATTGACATCTCAAAATACTCCTTATGACCTGTATTATTTACTGGGAAATTTTTGGTTAGTTTCTTACTTGGCGGATATGGTTTGGCTCAGTTGCAAATATTTGCTCGGTTTGAGAATCCTTAAAGCTCTAAGTGTGTGCTTTGTGTTCTGAACGTTCCAGCCTCCAAAACATATTGATTTGATGTGTGTCCAGATGAGTAATTAGTTGGCCGGATGTGGGAAATGAATGGTCGGGATGGGTAAAGGCTCGGTGAAGGGTTGGACCGGCTGGTGGAGAGTGCAGGAGCGGAGTTTGACATGGTATGTCACACGGCTGGTGGTGGTGATGGAGTGCCACGATCGTTTGAGGCGCATGGGCCGTGACACTGGTCAGGGCATGAGAAAGGGCAGGCGGCCGGTAGGAAGGGGATCAAGGACCGGTGTGGAGGTGGCTGAGGCGTGGGGGAGGAGGCACCTTGTGCCGGTTGGCGTGGATGGGAGGACCAGTTTTTGCCACCGGGAAGCACGCGGTCGGTGCTGGGCTTATTTGCCCCATCCGGTCATGGCAGCTGATCCGTGGCACCGTGTCGTGCCTATTTTTGGCCCATGGACCGGTGGGACTGCTCCCATGGACCGGTGGTACTGTCACATGATCCGAACGTATTCAAATTGCAAATTTTTTGAATTTCTTCGGCTCCGAAGTGATTTCCTACGAAAAAAAACATAAAAAACTTGAAAATTATTTTTAAAAATCAAATAACACCCAATATAAACCAAACTAATCCTAAGATCAAATCCTAAAAATTAAAATAATGAAAAAGTGAAACAATAGTATGCGTTGCCTCCCATAAAGCGCTTGTTTAAGGTCTTTTGCTCGACCCATGAGTTATAATGTGGTCGCCCAGATAAGGGATAATATGCCATTAAGCTTTCAATTGTACACTTGAGAGGCACCAATGGCACGCGATTATGAGCTTGATAAGGCTCTAGTCGTGGCTGGTAAGGCGTGAGAATGTGACTTTTGACGATGAACTACATATGCTAAAAATCTCGGGAACTCATAGTTATCGATGTTCCATCGTCTCCTGAGATTCATTGTTTCTTAATCGTTTCATCAATAAAACTCGGTTTCATCGTTCTTCTCTATCTTTTATTGATCTAATGCTTTCTATTCTTATTTGTTGCGTGTTTTACATGTTCAATCTATAGTAGTTTGTTAGTTAGACAGTTGATAACCATGAGGTCGCGATCATGTATATTTAGGGATTCAATTCTATTAGGGCTTATCATTAACGTTATCACCTTTGCTCGTATTCAATACCATCTCACTTCCTATGGAAATTAGTGAGTAGATTTATAGTGGTATCCATTCCAAAAGCTTGACTTACCGTTGGAACTAGTATTTGTTGAGCAATTCTATTTAGGCAACGAAAGTGGATCCATATAGAATTGTGAACAATCAATCATACACACATAGTTAATGCGTACTTGTCTTCTACAAGGACCGTGCAAAAGTCGAGTCCCTTGGTTGTTAATTAGTATAGTGCCCCGAACCTCAAAAGTGGAGAGGATATAATCTGGGTTATGTTTTATACCTAAGCTAAACAATACCCGAAAGTAGAACTCATTGCATGCTAATTTACGCTCTCCACGATTTCCTATTTGTCTAACGTCTATCTTTCATTGATTTTTCTTTGCTTTTACATTTTGTTTTGCTTCTTTACTTCGTTTAAAACCAAAAACCAATTCATCTTTGTTTCTTCCTAGCTAGTTCGAAAGTCTATAGATCTTTATTGCACTACTCGTCCTTGTGGGATCGATACCTGAAGTAATACAACTACGTTGTGCACTTGCAACTGTAGTGTTGTGTTTTGGGTAAAACTTGACATACATCAAGCTTTCTGGCGCCGTTGTCGGGGACTTGTCAGTTGTCTAAGGATTTCGATCTAGGATTAGTCTAGGAATTTTTCTGTTATTTGCTTTTCCTTTTGGTTTTAGGATTTCCTTTTTCTGATTTTTTCTTTTACTATTAATTTTTCCTTTTTTTGTCTCTAGTTTTTAGGAAACACAATGAGAAATCTGAACTTCCTACACAAGAGGCCACATTTTTAGGAGCTACAACCCTCATGATCATCAAAATATACCCACATCAAAGAGAAGAAGAGTTGTAATTTCGAAGAAATCGATCTTGGTTCGATTCAAAAGAAGATATATGTCAAACTCAACAAGAGTATGGTCGATTGCTAGGATCCAACAATCAACCTACAATTGGAGAGTGTTTTCCAAGTCCTTTACTACTGGAAAATGTTTGAGATGGGAAGACACTCTTTAAGACTCTAATCTAACTTAAAACAATGCAACTCTACGAAGCTAAAAAAAGTATAAATAACCTTTGTCCAATTTTAGGTCAATAAGGTTAAAATCGGGCCTTTAGGGCCTTTCAGTTTGGGCTTCTTGTCGAAGAGTTTTCATTTGACTTCTTGGGCTTTAAAAGACTTGTAAGACGGTTTTGTTAAATCTTTTATAGAAACAAAAGTCGTGATAATTTAATTCTATCCTTCCTACGCATCCTTCATTCGCGAGCAAGCAGGACTAGTCTTCAGCTTATTTTGTATAACTCTTTATCCACTGCTCCAAATGATGTGAAACCACTTACATATGAAAGCTAACTCAACGGTCTAACTCCTGTCCAAATTTCATCAAAATCAAACTGTGGAAAGACCTTTGTCTTGGATGATATTTCTAATGCTCGGAAACTGTCCAGAAACTAGCTTTTGTTCCAATTAGCTTCATATTGCTCCAAAGTGCATAGTTTTACCTGAAATGACTCAAAACACTACAAATACAGGAAACTACCTTTTCATGCATAAAGTTGCTTACAAACACTAAGAAAACATATTAAAATATATAGGAAAAGTTGTAAAATATTGGTGTTATAACTAGAGTTCACGCCTTTATGTGTTGTCGGAGACTAGAGTTCGTGTTCTTTAGGTTCGTCAGGATCCTATTGTTTATGTGTTTCACTGCAATTGTGTTTAAAAGTTCATATTTATATTTTTCTTTCGTATTTCGGTGTCGTTTAGTATTTTATTTGTTTAGTTCATTACTAATTATCTCTATAACTATGTCGAAAATAAAATACCGAAAATAAAATTTAACATTTTCCCAAAACAAAAAAAATCTGAAGAAAATGCTTTTCTTTTTGTTGAAACCAGACAACAGTACGAACCAAGTGTTTCTATTTTTTATTCCTTTTTAGCAATAACAAAATCTGACGTGGCGACAATGGGAGGTGGGAAAATCTTTTAACGGCAGAAGAAGAGGGAATCAAAAAGAGCGTGAAAAAGAGATATCTTCTTCGTAAACATAGAAACATGTGGCTCTCAGATTTTCACTAGCTGACGTGTCATCTTCTCCAATTCCTCTCTCTCTCTCTTTCTCTTTCCAATATGCACTATCGTCATTAAAAACCAATCTCAGCCCCTTGAATTTCTCTTCATGCTCCATTTTTTTTCCTTTCTTTGTTCTTCAATTAAAGAAAGAAGAAAAAAACAGAGGAAACGATTTCTAAAAGCTGACGATATTAGTATGTCTAAACCCAGAGATACTGAGATAAAGTTGTTTGGGAACACAATCACATCTCTCTTCTCTGTGAATCATTATGATCCGCCGTCCTTGTCCCCTGTTCACGGCGTCTCCGGTCAGACCAAGGATGATACTTCGTCTTCCTCATCTTCTTCTTCTCCCTCGGTTCGGCCAGACAGAGTATGCCTTGAGAATCTTCCTTTCCTCTTCTGTTATGTATCAATTTGTTAATCAATCAACTTCTTGAAAGATTCCCATGGCGGGTCACTTTCATCTGTTTTAATTTTAGATTCTTTGAGCGACCCATTGCTAAGTATGTAGAATCTGATAATGGGTTTCATCTCCATCTCAAAAATATGTATATTTTTTCTTTCTTCTCGAACCTGAATCACTAGGAGTTTTCTGATTTTTTTTTTCATCTAGAGTTATGATAAATTATTACTCTCAATCCATAGGAAGAAGAAAGAAATGGAAAAAAAGCTAAAAGTTGGTAATTTGCAAACTCTAATCCGAAATTCTTTTCAGATTCCGGTTGATAGAAGTGAGCAAGACAAAAGCAGATTCAAAGATCCTTACACACTAACGGATCTTAACGAACCACCAAAAGCAGTATCCGAGATTTCATCACCGAGAAACTCAAAGAACAATTGTGATCAACAAAGCGAAATCACAACAAGTACATCAGCAGATAAATCATCAACAACAGCTATCAAGAAACCGGACAAGATTCTCCCATGTCCAAGATGCAAAAGCGCAAACACCAAGTTCTGTTACTACAACAACTACAACGTGAACCAGCCACGTTATTTCTGCAGAAACTGTCAGAGGTATTGGACAGCTGGTGGATCCATGAGGAACGTCCCTGTCGGCTCAGGTCGTCGCAAGAACAAAGGCTGGGCTTCTTCAAACAGTTACTTGCAGGTCACTTCTGAGGATTGCGCTAACAACAGCAGTAACTCTGGAACGATCCTCACTTTCTATCCTTCAGAATCTTCGGTTACAGACACGGTTAAGCATCAGTCAAAAGATACAAAGATAAGCGCGGATTCAGCTTCCCAAGAACACAAAAACTATAACGGGTTTCTTCCTCAGCAAGTTATTTCACCTAATAATATATCTTCTCCTTGGCCGTACCAATGGAGTCCAACGGGTCCTAATGCTAATTTCTACCCTATCCCCTTCTATTGGGGCTGCACGGTTCCTTTGTGGCCTACCTCAGAGACTTTACCATCTCTAAGGAAACGGTCAAGAGATCATGAAGCTTCAGTCGAAACTGATGAAAGAACCAATGATACTACAACCACAAGAGCAAGATTGGTTTCAGAATCTCTTAGAATTAACAGTGAACCAATCACTAAAAGACCGGTGTGGTATAAGTTACCGACAAAACCCGAGAAAAAAACACAAGGATTCAGTTTGTTCAATGGATTTGAAACAAAGGGCAGCAACAGAAGAAGCTTGGTCCCTGAAACGTCTCTCATCAGTCTACAAGCAAACCCTGCAGCGATGTCTAGATCTATGAACTTCAGGGAAAGCATGCAACAATAATCAAATTAAACACTGATTTTACCTAATATATACATACACATATATATCCATGAAAACTGAGAGATCTTGTTTAGCTAATTGTTACCTTGTGGAAGAAGAAAACAAAGCTGTGTGGATATTTTTTTTGTTTCGAACGAAGATTAGCTATGGATATACTAGTATTGTTGTACACTAGTAGAAATATTTTGAGAGATGTTAAGATATTTTCTCTCCGTTGGGTAATGAAGTTGCAGCCTATATAAACCTTTAGATTAATATCTTGCCATCTATCTGCCACGTTGGCGAAGAACCCGAACCTACAAATACAATTTTGCCCCTGATCCCAAGAGATAAAATATCCATTTGTCTTTTGCATACACGAAGATGCATATTACATTAAAAGCATTATAAATTAATATTCTATGCATATTACATTAAAAACTTTATAAATTAATATTCGATAAATTAATAAAAAATTATTTATTGTTAATGTTACAATTCAATAGTTTTATTATTAATACTAAATTACTTCATTTGTATCAAAATACTAGTTATTGTTCAATGATTTTACCTATAAATTAAGAAATCATCTAATTGTTTTGTTCTTTATAAAAAATTAGAGTTTTGATCCACGCAACCGCGCGAGTTTTTTAATAATTTTAGATATTATTAATCATGTTTAGATTTTTTCGAGTTTCTGTTTATAATTTTCGGTTATTTCGAGTTTCGGATTCGAGTTCAGATTTAAAATTTTTAGAATTTTCAGCTATATCGAATTCTGGGTTCGATTTAGATATGAGATTTTCGAACTTTTAGATTTCCTCTGATACTCGTTTTGGTTCAGTTCGGATAATATCCAATACCCTAGTGAAAGAAAACCTGTTAGTGTATTTAAAAAATTATTAGATGACCAAACTTAAATTTGTATAATTTATATAAATTATTTATAAATTTCTATAAATTTTTCTAAATTTTATCACTTTTTAATTTTTTTTGAATTTTTGTAACAAATTTTATTTAGAAGATAATAATATTGTAATATACTTATTTAAAAAGTTATGGTTTATTTTAAATTTGAAAACAAACTATATTTAAATTTGCTGAAAATTGATGATTTTAAATTGTGTTGATTTACAATTAATTTTGATAGTGATTAAGTAAAAAGAGTATTAGAATATTCTAATATGTTAATTTCAAAAAAAAAAAAATTCTAATATGTTTGTTGGAATAGGTAAATGAGTAATTAGAGTTATTTTAATTTATTAGATAAATTTAATAAAATTTCTACAATATGTTCACTTTAAAAAATCACACATGAAAAGGTCTATGTCTTCCCTTTTAATAAGATAGATATTATTTATTATTTAAACGTAAACAAGTAATAAAATAAGCTGAATGTAAATAGTCACAAATATAAAAAGTCAAATTAAATTTGTATTAAAAAGCGAAAACATGATAAATTTTGATTAAATTTTTTTTTTTCCTAACATCACTTTAAAGTGATACGTAGAGAATATAATGTAGATATTATTTTGATAAAATTGCATTGTAATCGTAAATATACGTAAAGAGATAAGGAGGAACAATGGAATCTGAGACGATATACAAGAAAGGAGAAAAGCGGAGCATCTTTTCATTTTCATTCTTGGATTAAAGTAAAGAACCTAACCAAAATCACTGGCACTGAAAAAAAGAGAGGAGCTAAAAGAAGAGCATAAAGTCTCCTTTTCTGAAAGAAAAAGAAATTCTTTCTTTTCCAGTGACCTTTTTCACTTTGTATTTTCACATCATCACTACTCCTTGATCTTACTCATTTTGGTTATTGTAATGTGATTTTAAAACCCTTTTTAGGGGAATCCAACCTAAATCAGTTTGATACATTTGAATGCGTATATGTTTTTTTCCGAATATATATGTGAAGATTATGGCGTGGAAAGGCTAACTAATATTCACATAGAAGGTTGTTT
The DNA here is from genome assembly GCA_900406275.1 of Anastatica hierochuntica. NCBI lineage: Eukaryota > Viridiplantae > Streptophyta > Magnoliopsida > Brassicales > Brassicaceae > Anastatica > Anastatica hierochuntica. The sequence continues at coordinate 25,739 of OVAN01004226.1, forward strand.
AATAGCTGTACAATAAAGCTTTAAGCTCAATTCCACTGACGTTTAAAAGATAAGCACAAGACTTTATAAAAAAGTTACTTACCCTAGTGGAAGTCTGTTTAAGTGGTTGTGGTGAGTGCTCTTTTTGGACAATAATGGAAACCGAGGGACACAAAAAGTTTGTGGTGTGAGCAACAAAAACAGAACTTTTTTTTTTCTCTGTTTCAGGAATCGAAGAAGACAACACCATTTAAGCTAAAGGGAATTCTCGTATGGGCGAAGACACTACAACAACACCAATTACGTCAAGTCTACAATATTGAAGTTAAACTTGATTTGGTCCAAAATTAATGTTGGGCTTATGTTAAAGTTATTATAAATTAGATTAAGTCCAAAATTAAGCCCAACATCTAAAATTCTCTAGAACATTCTAGAAGGTTACAACCTCTTCAAGTGTCTCTAGAGAATTCTTAAGGATAACTATCTAGATGTAATGATAAAATAATCTAGATTATGTTAGAATATTCTAGATTAGATAAGCTTCCTTAGCAATTTTGTAACTTGAAGCCTATAAATAGACCTTACCTCTCTTGTTTGTAAGTTAAGCTAAGTTAAGTAAGAGAAATAAAAATAAAAAGAGAGTTCAAATAAAGAAAGAGTGTCTTATTCATAAGTTCCCTCAATATCTCTAAGTGTCTTTCAAGTAGTCTCTAGTTCTTCCACTTTATT
>OVAN01004227.1:0-26438 GCA_900406275.1 Anastatica hierochuntica
GCGCTGCGACAGTAGGTTAATTATGACTTAGTGAATTGAGCTGAGATGGTTTTTAAATGCTTTCCCTTAAACAATCTATAATCCTGATGAAATGAATTCCCTAAGAACACCCTATGCCTAGCGTCTTCCCAAATTGATTTACAACTTTNTTGTGGATTCGGTACCCGAACCACTACAATGTACTAACTGTACGCTTGCAGTGATTTCTTGGGTGAAAACCTGAGCCATCAGTTGCCGCCGCCATTGCCGCCGCTTCCAACTCGCCCGTAGGGCCCAGCACCCCGTGTCTTTGCTGCAGAAGTGGCTGAGGAGGAAGAAGAGCCCGAAGCTGTTGTCCATGCGGCTTCCGGCTATGAAGGAGTTGAGCCTATCGCCGGTATGTTGTGCATCCTTTCTGTTCAATTAGTAGAAGTCCGTGTTGTTGTGAAAAGAGTCAGTCCAATAGAGCGTCCGAACCCTAGAATAATCAGGACCACCCTTCTGTAGGAACTGTATTGGTACGAGGGGAAGTCGCCTATACTATGTTCGATTCCGGAGCTACGAATAGCTTTGTGAGACCCCAGATGGTCAAGAGGTGGAATTTTCGTGGCAAGTTTGTGCAGAGAAGTCGGAGAGTCGCAACAGTTGGCAAGGAAAAGATGGGAGCCACTGGAATCCATGTGGGAGTGCCGATCGTCATTGGGGGCAAGGAGTTCGCCGGAAACCTGACTGAAATGGAGATGGGCAGATATGACGTAATCCTAGGAATGGATTGGTTGGATTGTCATGGAGTGGACCTAGACTGCCGTCAGGCACTAGTAAGGATTCCCAGAGCCAAGAAGGAGGCTGTGTTCCAAGGAGTTAGGACGGGTTCCGAAGTCCCAATTATCTCCATGCTGCAAGCAGAGGAGCTCATAAGGAGAGGGAATGAGGCGTTCCTCGCGACAATCACGGTCACTAAGGAAAGCGATTCAGTGGAAATTAAGGACATTCCTGTGATAGCTCAGTATGAGACGTATTTGAGCCACTAACGGGACCACCACCCAAAAGAGGAGATGCTTTCACCATTGAGCTTGAACTAGGAACGACATCTGTGTCTCGAGAGCCATATCGTCTGGCACCCGCTGAGATGGCAGAATTAAAGAAGCAGTTGGAGGATCTGATCGAGAAAGGTTTCATCCGCCCGAGCAGTTCGCCATGGGGAGCGCCGGTCCTGTTTGTAAAGAAGAAGGATGGCACCTTTCGGTTGTGCATTGACTATAGAGGTCCGAATAAGGTCACAGTTAAGAACCGGTACCCGTTGCCGAGAATAGACAAGTTGTTCGACCAACTCCAAGGAGCTTCTTGGTTCTCCAAGATCGATCTGGCGTCAGGATATCATCAGATTCGAATCGCGGAGGAAGATGTGCGAAAGACGGCCTTTCGTACCCGGTAGGGGCATTATGAGTTTGTAGCCATGCCGTTTAGGCTGACGAATGCACCAGCCGCCTTCATGAAGTTGATGAATGACGTCTTTAGGAAGCATTTGGACAAGTGCGTGATTGTCTTCATCGATGACATCCTGGTGTATTCCAAGACTAAGGAAGAGCATGCCCAACACCTAAGGATTATGCTAGAAACTTTAAGGGAGTAGAAGTTGTACGCCAAGCTCAGCAAGTGTAGCTTATGGCAAAAGGAAATAGGATTCTTAGGGCATGTAGTCTCAGGATTTGGAGTCGTAGTGGATCAAGAAAAGATCAAGGCTATCACCGACTGGCCGACGTCTACCAGCGCTACCGAAGTTCGCAGTTTCTTGGGTTTAGCAGGTTACTATCGCAAGTTCGTCCAAAGATTCGCCAGTCTGGCCAAGTCGATGACTCGCCTTACAGGAAAGGGAGTTAAATTCGAATGGACAAAGGACTATTCCAAGAGTTTTAAAGCATTAAAGGACCGACTGACGCAGACGTCAGTGCTTGCTCTGCCGAAGGTAGGGGTACCATATCAGGTCTATACGGATGCCTAAGGAGTTGGGTTAGGTTGTGTTCTGATGCAGCTTGAGAAGGTCATCGCCTATGCCTCGCGACAGTTGAGACCTCACGAGTTAAACTACCCGATGCATGATTTGGAGCTAGCAGCAGTAGTTTTTGCCCTTAAGATCTGGAGAGCGTATCTGTACGGAGAGAAGATTCAGATTTTCACCGATCACAAGAGCCTGAAGTACATTTTCACCCAACCAGATCTAAATCTGAGGCAGCACAGATGGGTTGAACTTCTCGCAGACTACGAGATGGAGATTGCCTATCACCCTGGTAAGGCTAACCAGGTTACAGACGCTCAAAGCCGCAGGAGGACAGACGTGGCCAAGTCAAAGGAGACTCAAGAGCTGGTGGAAATGATGGCAAGTCTCAGGTTATGTGCCACTACCGTCGAAACTGTTTAACCGGCCTAGAAGCAGTGGACCAAGCAGATTTGTTATGGAGAATTCGCGAGGCTCAAACCAAGGACGAGTCTCTTAAGGAGATGGTCGAGAAGGAGGTCATTGGGTACCATGTAGCGGCCAATGGAACGGTCATGTTCAGAGGCAGAGTCTGCATACCAAACGACCAAGAGTTGAGGAAGGAAATTCTGCAGCAGGCTCATTGCTCGAAGTTTTCCTGTTCACCCGGGAGTTGACAAGATGTACCGAGATCTGAAGAGATTTTACCATTGGGGCGGAATGAAAAGAGAAGTCACCGCTTGGGTTTTGCAGTGTCAGACTTGTCAGCTGGTAAAAGCAGAGCGCCGAGTGCTAGGAGATCTTTTTCAGGATTTACCACTACCACAATGGAAATGGGATATGGTAACCATGGATTTTGTCACCGGATTGCCATCTACCACCAAAGGTAAGAATGCAATTTGGGTAATCGTCGACCGGTTGACAAAGAGTGCCCATTTTCTGCCAGTAAAAAGGAATGATGGAGCCGACAAGTTAGCAGAGAAGTATATCAGTGAGATTGTCAGATTGCATGGGGTTCCAGTCAGCATAGTATCAGATCGAGACGTCAAGTTCACATCTATGTTCTGGCAAGCGTTTCAGAAAGCTTTGGGCACACGGGTACACTTCAGTACGCCCTACCACCTGCAGACCGACGGGCAATCTGAAAGGACGATTCAGACCCTAGAGGACATGTTGCGGTCGTGTGTGCTTGAATGGGGAGACAGTTGGTTTAAGCACCTGCCATTGGTTGAGTTCGCCTATAACAACATCTACCATGCTAGTATAGGGATGCCACCCTATGAAGCTCTCTACGGAAGGCCATGCAGGACGCCCCTGTGCTGGTCCGAAGTGGGGGGAGACCAGAGATCTAGCGCCTGAAATCATAGAGGAAACTGAGCAGCAAGTTGAAATGCTCAAACAACGGCTAAAGGAAGCCCATGATCGTCAAAAGAGTTATGCAGACAACCGCCGCAGGGAATTGGGATTTGCAGTCGGGGAAGAAGAAGTTGAGACCCAGATTCATGGGACCGTACCCCATCAATGAAAGAATAGGCGCAATTGCCTACATGTTGGATCTACCGCCAGAGTTAGCAGACTCCCACAATATTTTCCATGTGTCAGTACTGAGGAAAGTCATCAGGGAACAAGAGCTGATTCTACCTAGTCCGCCGCCAAGTCTACAAAAGAACTTCTTAGTTCAGAGTCAACCAGCAGAAATTCTGGAAAGAGCAGAGAAAGAAATTCAGGTTAAGGTTGTGGCTATAGTCAAAGTTAGTTGGGCAGGGGATAATATCCAGGAGGAAACCTGGGAAATCGAAAGTGAAATGCAAAGAGATTATCCGGAATTGTTCTAAGGATCCGGAAGGTAACCGGAGGACATTCAGGATTTGAGGACGTATCCCATCGAAGTGGGGGAGAATTGTAACATCCTGAAACCCGGTTCGGTTGAAACCGAAGGGATTGGTTTAGGAGAACCGAAAACCCTAAGTTAACCTGTGTCTCTCTCTGCCTATTTAAACCCGCAGCCACCTCAAGAAATGCACCATCCCGAATCCCGTAGCGAATCTCTGCCGAATTCTCGCGAAAACCCTAGAACCAAGCCACCCAAACCATCATCGCCGTTCCGTGAGCCGTCGTCTGTTCATGAGCCGCCAACGCCGTCGGATCCAGCGCCGCAGCCTCGCCAGCCACTGATCCGAGCCCCTGCCGTGATCGCCGAGCCTCCAGCGCTTTTCTCCGCCGCCGATCGTGACTCCCAGCCACTATCGACCCCTCTCCGAGCCTCGCCGTCATCACAGCAGCCATCTCAGGCGCCGATCTGAGCCCTGCAACCTCTGTCGCCGTTGATCCGAGCCCGAGACGCTTCGCCCGAGCTTCTCCGTGCACCGCAAGTCCCGATCGAGCCTCTGCCGCCGTCGATCGAGCCTCAGCCGCGCCGCTCCTCTCGAGCCGTGAACCCGAGCTGCCGGTTGCGAGAATACACGACTCTACCGTGGTGTTTCCGGCATTTGTGAGGTAGTTTCGCGCTCTGAATCCCGTTGTTTCATTTTCCGCGTTTTCGTAGTTGTCCCGTAGGATCTAGATTATTTCCGTAGATTTTTCCCGTGCTCGGTATTAGGAGTTTCCATTTATGAAAACTTTTCATTTTTGACAAGTTCCCAATTTGGAAGGTTTCTATTTTTGGAAAGTTTCCTTTTCAGGAAAGTTTCTATTTTGGGCAGGTTTTCCGATTTAGAAAGTTTCTGTTTTTAGAAAGTTTCCATTTATGGCAGGTTTCCATAAAGGAAAGTTTCCTTTTTAGGCAGGTTTCAGATTTAAGGTGTAATCCGAATTCCTTTTGGTTCAGGTCCAGAAGTTCAGTAGCTGTTCCAAAAGTCATCCGCGCCCAGTCTCCACGTCTGCAGTTGTCAAGGTGAGGCGCTATTCTCGTAGTTATCCCCCCGTAGAATTGCCTTAGGATGTTTTCAATGCTAGCATAGGGTTAACGCGTCTTGCTTGCTAGTCCTGATTGAGAGTCGAGTCAGTCTGCATGATGATTGGAATGTAGGTCTAGGAAATTGAATTAGTGTTTAGGATGTGATGATCTGAGATTGGAAATGTGGATGTGGATGTTTTCGCCCCCGGAGAAGTGAAAGTAAATCCTGAGTCCACACAAACCGGGGAGTTGGAGTGTGAGATAGCCGGTCACTGTGGTGGTTGCTGGCAGGTTAAGGCGTTTTGGAGAAAACCGAGGGTTTTGTCTAGGACATCTTTGGATGTCATGTTTGATGGTGACACAATAAGTGTCTGTTTGGTGCTAATTATATGTTATCTATGAATGCATGTTAAGTCCGTTCCGTGGTGTTGCGTGTCTAGCAATTCCATGTCTCACTAGGTGATTCCCTTGTCACTCACCCTCTCTTTTCTCTCGTCCCTCCCCCTTTTGTTCCTGCAGGTGAGTATGACGAGCAGCTGGACGGATGATGAAGGAACTGTGTTGTTCGTTTTCGGGACCGAGTTTCTTTAAATTGTTTTCTATGGGTTGACTTGGTTTTAGTTATTTTCGACTTGTTTTGTTTCCTTTTCTGTGGGCGAGAAGATTCTATTCACATATGGAGCTCTGCCTAGCAATAAGATGAATTTATCTTTGTGATGGATAATTAAACTCGTATTTTGGAATAAGATCTTTATTAGAAATGCTCTGGGAGATTGATTGTGAAGTTGGAGTTAGTTAGGGTAGATAACAGATCCGGAAGAGACCTTGGCCAGATGAACCGGGGTGTTACAATTATCCTGTTTTCTATCATTTTAATTTTATAAAATCATTTGAACATTCTAAATTTAAAATGCACCCAAATGAATAAAATCACTTATTCAATATATCTCCATAGAGAATAAATTTGCCTCTCTCGTCAACTATTCTTTCACAAAGCTCCGCAACCCCATAAGAAACCTCACATACACTTTTATAGAATGCATACAAAAACCCTAACTAATAAGGATTTTCACATACCCAATAGGTAAGTGATGTTGGACCAAACAATAAATTATTCCCATATTAATTCCAAATATTATTTGGAAGGTCAATTCATTCCAAATATGATTTGGATAACTACTATACGAATACTTACATATCTTTTATATGAATAGTTATTATTAATTCAATTTATCCTATAGATAGAAAATTATCAAAATCTGAAATATATTTTGATATCTCTTTAGATATGCGACCCTTTGAGACTATGTAATATTAGCAATTGACTTTTTATAGATTATTAGTGGTTTCTAGCAAAATATAATAACCTCTAATATTATACGATGTGTCAAACCTCGACCCAACAACTTTATTTAGAGTAAGTACAAATGATTTCAGGACATTTCTAACAATTTCTGACTTGTACTGAAATTATCATTTTGTTCATATATCTCGATATGACCATAAAGCAAAAAAATGTTTTCTAACCAAACCACGTTTATCAAACTCTTATTTATACTGATTAAAAAACGGTTGACATGCACCTCGTTTGAGCACGACCATACATTTTTCAGTATTAAATCTTCGATAGATCCATAGATATCTCTCTCGTTATATAGGAGGGACGAATGCCCTCTTGTTTCATCCATGTTTCTTATACACTTTATATTATACCCAAACAATGCCTTTACAATCACCTAGTAAGGCTAGCGGTTGAAAAAGTCAAAGTGAATCAATCCATGTATAAGAAAACATGATAAACACAGGTTAATGGACTATACTCTATAACTGTAATGGGAAACTCTAATGACATCCATATAACAACCTCGTAGAGTTCTCATAGAGGATCAATCCAATAATGTGTTCCCTAACACATATATTTATGTGATTGACTTTAGGACTACATATCAATGACTCTACAACACTTAGTCATCAGTCACCTTACATTCATAGTTATTAATGTCTCCGCTTAATAATCTGACTATAGACCTTAACAATTTATGTCATCTTTCACTTATAGGGTTTCATGTTCAAGTCACGTACCTGATGATCTATAAAATAATATAAATTATTTTGGCACTATTATCCAATTACCTAATAATCAAATAATACGTCAAACAAATTTCATTACTTCAAACAAAGAAAATTCTATGTTTAGCTGGACATCAATTTTGGAACAAAGCTCCCACTAAATCCAAGATCATATCTATTTGAATCTAATATAAGTTTCATATTTAGATCATTCAAGAAGTTTATTAGGAAATCGTAAACTCTTACTCCCACTATTTCTTTAGAAATTATTTTTTCTTAAAACAACATTAATGTAAGTAATAAACCATTTGTTCTTTACTTCATCGTTAAATTTCTTGAAATGTTCAAATGACCCGATAAATGAACTACCATATAAACATAACCATAAAAACGAATTCATTTATTTGTAATGAAATAGTAAATTTCTTTGGCTTTTAAAATAATTAGTACTAATACATCTCTATGTATAGGATCTAACAAATCACTATCTCTTTCATTATGCTTAGTGATAGAGCGTTACTCATTTTTCTGGTAAACTAAAAGCATATAACTCATTAAATCCTAAATCAAATGAATATAGAAATCCATTGCTATGAATAGAGGTGTCAAAATGGATAATATCTTATGAGTTCATCCAATCCAAACCAATGCATTAACCAAATGGATTGATGATTTTTTTATCATGGATTAGTGGATCAAAAGGATTAATGGATCAAATGATTTGGATTAAAATGGATTGGATTAAAATGATTTATGGATGGGAATGGTTTATGGATGATAATGGTTTAATCCATAAATCTTTAACATGTCATCATAATCATTCAATTATTATTATTATCATCATAAACATCGTCATCATCATTCAATTAGTTTCTTATTATTACCATTATCATACCACAAACGTAATTCGTTGATTTTCCCGCCAAAAAGGTAAATCTGTCGATTTTACCACAAAAACATAAAACCACAAACTTTTCCCGCCTAAAAAATGGAAATCCGTTTGTTTTCTCGCCAAAAATACTAATCCATCTCTATTCCCACCAAAAACGTAAATACTCAAATCGTCAAAAACGTAAATCCGCAATTTTTTCCGCCAAAAATGTTAGTCCATAAAATTTCCCGCCAAAAAGGTAAGTCCGTCAATTTTCCCGCCAAAAATGAAAATCCGCAAAATTTCCCGCTAAAAACGTAAATCTGCAAAATTTTCATACAAAAACGTAAATTCGTCTATTTTCCCGCCAAAATTTAAATCCGTCTATTTTCTTGCAAAAAACATAAATACGCAAAATTTTCCCGCAAATTTCCCCTGAAAAACGTAAATTCGTCTATTTTCCCGCAAAAAATGTAAATCCCCAAAATTTCCCGCCTTAAACATAAGTTTGTAAAAATTTCCCGCCAAAAATATAAATCCGTAAAATTTCCTGCCAAAAACGTAAATCTCCCTCCAAAAATATAAATCTACAAAACTTTTCCGCCAAAAACGTAAACCCGCCGATTTTTCCGCAAAAAACGAAATCCGCAAAATCGTAACTCCATCAAATTTCTTGCCAAAAAACGTAAATCCGTAAATTTTAGTGTAAAAGAGTATTCAAAATGGTTTATTGTGATGATGATTAGAGTGTTCTTAATTATAAATATGATGATATTGATAATGATAAGTATTATTTGTTATTATAATTATTAATTAATTTTATTTTATACTATAACAAAAAATATAATGGATAAACCATTAAAATCATTATCCATTTATTTTAATGGATTATGGATTGATCCAAACCATTTACTAAGGTCTTGTTAGTTTATGTATCTAGAAGCAGCATCCAGATGTTGCATCTGGATACTGAATATGGTTGTTTTATCTGGATGATGTTCGTTTTTACATTCAGATTTTGCATCTAAATGTAACATTTGAACGCAATTTTTTTCGTTTGCGCGTTTGCAATTGCACCTAGATACATCAAACTATTATTTTTTTTATAAAAAATAAACTTATGAAATAATTTCAGCTCTCTCATAAATAATTAATTTGCGATTTTTGCTGTATTGGCATTTTTAGCGTTATTACGGTTTAATAGATTTTTCGGTTTTTGCGATTTATACGGTTTTGGCAGTTTTGCAGTTTTTACGGTTATTACGGCTTTTACGGTTTTTTCCGGTTTGGCGATTCTTTTTATAGATTCAGAGGTTTTGACGGTTTTTTGAGGATTTTTGATTTTACGGTTTTTGCGGTTTTGCCGTATTTTGCGATTTTGGCAGTTTTTGAGGTTTCTATTTTTTTGCGGTTTTGTCGAATTTGGTGGATTGTCGGTTTTACGGATTTGCCGTTTTTATGGTTTTTTGCGATTTTTTGGATTTGGCGGTTTTTGCGGTTTTGACCGTTTTGACGGTTTTTAAGGATTCGCGGATTTTACGTTTTTCGGTTTTGTCAGATTTTGCAGCTTCGGCGGTTTTGGCGGTTTTGGTGGATTTTGCTATTATGGCGGTTTTTACAGATTTTCTGTTTTTACTTTTTTGCGGTTTTGTCGGATTTTGCTGTTTTCGCGGTTTTTTGCGGATTTTACTCTTTCTGCGGATTTTGCGATTTTGCGGTTTTGGCGGTTTTTTGCGAATTTTACGGTTTTTTCAGATTTTGCGGTTTTGTTGGATTTTTTGGTTTTGGCGGATTTTGCGGTTTGCCGTTTTTTTTGCGGATTTGGCGGTTTTAAGCGGATTTTGCAGTTTTTGCGGTTTGTCGTATTTTGCAGTTTTGGTGGTTTGTCGGGTTTGGCGATTTTTGGCCGATTTGTCGGTTTTTGCATTTTTGCGATTTTTACGGGTCTTACGGTTTTGTCGGGTTTTGCGGTTTTTACGGTTTTTACAGATTTTACGTTTTGACTGTTTTTACGAATTTTGTTGAATTGGCTGTTTTTACAAATTTTGCGGTTTTTGCGATTTTTTGCAGTTTTGTCGGATTTTGCGATTTTGGCAGTTTATTTTACGATTTTATCGGTTTTCCAAATTTTTGGATGAACAAAACTCATCCAAACTCTACTAACAAACTCATCCAAAATATCTAGATTTTTTGGATGAGTTTTGATTTTCATCCAGTTACTTCATCGAGATCATGTTTATAATTTGTAGGAAACAAACATCATCCGACATCTGCATCCAGATGCAATATCTGGATTAACAAACGAACAACACCTAATTGGGTTGGATTAACCCATGATCTATTTACCTTCCAATCATTTTAGATATGGATTGGTTTGGTTCGGTTTACCCATGTTGACACCCCTAGCTATGAACATTCCATTTGTGTCATTTACACGGTTCAAATGACAAAGTAAACATAAAAGTTAGATTTCATCATAGGATTTAAAATATTTGTTCAAATGTTATAGAAGAATATACTCTGACTTAGAACATAAATCTTATTCTTTAATGAGACTAACACAAATTATTTATCATAATAAATCTAAATTTTATATATTAAAATATCAAAATTTTTCCAAATCTAAATATAGAAAAAATAACAACCTTGTTCACAATAAAATTATAAAAAAAATTTTAATTCGAAAGGCAGTTCATTGGAAAAATAAAATATTCCTACAGTTAATTCAACAACTCTTGCTCAATTTCCATTGGTAAGTATCTCTACTATTGTTGGGGTCTTGCACAATTTCATAAATGTGAGTCTACTACTTATATCCAATACATAAAAAGTAAAATTAAACTTAGTAACATTTTTTTACCAACCAAACACTAAATCAGGAGTCATTCCGGAACTGGTAACCCAATTCGGAGGACACGAGTCTACAACTTAGTAACATTTACTTTTATAACTTTTTATACCTGGAGAAGAAGACTCAAAACTTTTCCTTTTCAGCTCCTCCAAGTACTTCTTGCAGTTTCTTTTCCAGTTCCCAATATCATTACAATAATGGCACTTCTCATAGCCGGAAGGATCAAGCCTAGACTTTTGAAAATGTCGACTTGTCATAATTCTCAATCGAACATGTCTTGCCATATCCTTTGTCTTTACCTTGTTTTTAAAACTTCTTACCCTTTTGCACAATTAAGACATTTTGATTTTCCTTCTTGATTTTTGGCTGAGCAGTTTTAAGCATCTCATGCAACTCAGTCAAAGTCTTTGTCAAATTGTTCATGTTGTAGTTCACAACAAATTGATTATAACTTGACGGCCATGGTTGTAGGATTATATCAGTAATCAATTCTTGGCTCATAGGAAAATCCAGTATTACTAAGTTATCGAGATAACCTATCATCTTTATGAAATGTGGAATAACTGGATTGTCATATGACAAGTTGCATTCAATGAGAGACTTAACAGTTTTATATCTCTCAATTCATCCTTGTTCCTGAAACATCCCTTTCATGCTAGCTATCATATCTACCGATGACTCCTCGTTCTTATAGTTCTTCAGCAAGTCTGAGTTCATGGTAGCCAACATAAGATAATACTCATCAACCCTATATGTGTCATGCTTATTCCAAGCATTATTTTCTATATAAGGAACATTTGTCTTAGACTTTTCGGGAATCTCCTTTTCTAGGTGTATTCCTTCTTTTCTTGCTTGAGAATAATTCTAAAGTTGTGGTACTATCCAAAGAAATTTGATCCATTCGATTTTTCATTCTCAAGAACAAATCAAAGTGAAAAGGCACTATTGGAGTTTGACATAACTGTCAAAAAAGAGACTTTAAGTTGATGTTGTTGGCAACATTTTTGCTAATGCAAACAAAAGGCTCAACGAAACTTTAAAATTTATAAGCCCATTTCCTATCAATCACACAATTCGAAAGTGCACGAATATGATATTGTAGGACATTAGGGTCGAACCATAAGGAGCAACTTACCTAACTAGATAGATTTAAGCATTGGGAATTCACGTTCAAGTCTAATCAAAACAAATAAGGAAGGTTGGGGTTGTTTTTGGGTTTTATTAAGATACTATGAATGAAAGGTATGCAAGGAAATAAACTATTCAAATGAAAGCAATAAACTTAAGTAAAGAAAGCAAGCATAAAAATAAAGGTACAAACTTGAAATAAACAATAAACTAAGATGATAGACCAAGGGTTATTGTAATTGATTTGCTTAGTAAGACAGTAAAAGAGATGTTAGTTCAAGCTATTCAGCGCAAATCCAAGACCAAAGAAATTACTAGCCGAATCCACTCTCGTGACAATAAGCCATTTCCATATTGATACACTCACTCAACTCTTGCTTTTTTTGCAAGTTATAAATAAATTAGGAATAATTAAGAACAAGTCCACATAGTCACTAATAAACCTAGCAATCAATTCCCATTGGGTAAATTGAAATAGCAAGAATTAAGTTCTCGTAGACATTTCATCGAACACCTCTCGGCGTGAAATGCATACAAGTCTAGATCTTAGTTACCTACTCTAAACCTAGCATTAAGTTCACCTAATCCTTTGGAAACCTAAGATTAACCATCCCTAATACCACTTTTACAACCTTACCGAAGCAAATCTCAACATCCAAAGATTCATTAAAGTGACTACTCACACATGCTTAAGAGAAAGAAAAGAGAAGAAGAAATAGAAAGCATAATCATAGATAAATTAGTTTTTTATATCCTTGATACAAACTAGAAAGAGAGACTACTGATCTTAAAGATCAAGAGAAAAATCATAAACACTCAAACTTTGATCAAGAAAATAGTAGTAGAGTTCTTGGATACACAAAATTAGGTTTAAGAGATATATATAGGAGGAAAAGGGATGATTTTTGGGTGAGTACAAGCCACTATAGACCACGTGCAAGCGGCTATCGACCAGCCTGGTCGATAGTGGCTTAGACAGGGCAACAACTGTTTTGTGCAAGCCACTGTCGACCACATGCAAGTGGCTATCGACCAGCCTTGTCGATAGTGACTTGCATTTGCAGTCTATGGCTTCTTGTTTGGTCCAATGCTTGCACCTTTTCTTCCACCTTTTCCATATGCTTTTGGCTCTTGATTCTTCTTGTTTCTTCATCACTTAATCACCAAAAATCTATCATCCCAAACTCTCAAGTTGGTTATCTGAAGGTTGTACATACAAATGTGAAAAGATGTATGCAAATGCAAAAATTCCTAAACTAGACTCAATTCTTAATCTATATGAATTTTGTCACTAAAATTAATTATATACAACCTAAATGCAATAAAGTAAGGATTAAATGAACTTAAAATGCATTAAAATCTATACACATCAACTCCCCCATACTTATCATTTGCTTGTCCTCAAGCAAACAACAAAGACCAAACCCGAAAGCGAGGTTTAAAAACAAGAACACGTGCCAAAGTATGTCTAGAAAGAGTTCCAATCCAAGGTCCTAAAGAGTAGTAGCATAATGCACGAATCATGAATATTTAATGTAATTCGCCATGCTCATCACAAGAACCATCTCTAGGAATCTAAGTTAAACATCCACATACCATCTTATTGACGAATCCCTTAACCTTCAATTAAGCTTATGATATGCGGTCTTTACTTATGGACAAGAAGTCTCATTCTACTTAGCCTAGAAACAAAAAGGATGAATTTCAAAGAAGTTATTTAGAGGAGGTTTCATTCAATTTCCAACGGTGGTCTCTCTCAAAAACAAGTAACACAAGACATATGAAAAAATCAAGGTAGTAGTCGAACAACTTGTGTATACAAAGATATTGCTTTCACTAAGCTATTCAACTCGATTCCCCTTTATTTCTTACACTAGTCGGATGTGTTTCCTATCCTAAGGCTCAAGAGACTGCACCCTTTTTGCCCTTTCGTAGCATGATTTAACGATTTACCCTTATGAGTTCAACAACTTCCTCTCTCATTTACTAATAAACACTTAGAGATTCTTATTTTCTTTCACTTAAGCTATTTATCTTCTAGCATCTCTCTTATATATTCCTTTTCATTTAGAATTACTATTACTAAATCAATTCCTTTGATTCATTTTCTTTTGAAACTTCACTAGTGACTCTCTTTTTTATTTCTACATTAAGACTTATTCTAACACTAGACATGTTTTTGAATCCCTTAAAATCCACTTCTTAGATATCTTATTTTTCTTTTCTCATAACCATACTCACATCATTTCCCATTTAAGGACCTACTTCTCGAGTCTTTGACACTAGACACACAGAGAATAAATCCCTAAACCCATGTATGAAAAAATCCCTTCCTAAATTCTAGTTAATCTTAAAATGATGCTAACTCTAAGGAAGTACTAGACTTTGTCGTTCAACTTCATTTTACATGTGTTTTTGTCCTTGTGTTCATTTTCCAAAAGAGCTCTCACATTCAAATGATTAGGAGGGTCTAAAAGAAAGGTTTTGGGTTTTCAAAGTGGGGTAACTACTCTTATGATGAGAGTAACCACTTGAGTTAAGAAGAATGATAAAATAAGGCCAAAAATTAACTCAAGTGTCTAGTGCTTTACCATAGAAGAGAACATCACGACCATAAGCAAGAAAAATTAAATTAAATTAGGCTCTTCTTAGATGGAATTGGCTTCAAATCTAATATGCTTCAATTTTCACAAAGAACTTTGAGAGGCCAATTCCAAGCATGGATTTTCCAATTTTTATATGGTTCAAGCATTATAGTACTACTAATGAGGGCATTGAATTGTAAGCATGACTGAGTGTACTTACAAGACATGGTTCTTTATGCCAAATATACCCTATATGCTTCTAACTACCTAACATATTCACATGAATGCATCTATATGAACTTTAAAAACCATTGAAAATTTGTAAATTTGAATTTTTTTTGTTTTTTCACAAAATTTAGCTATGTACAATGCATATTCACAATGATGACTCAAGGATGGAAAAACAAAACAAAACAAATAAAAATGCTCATTAGTACTAAGCCCCTCCCCCAGACTTAAACTTCACCATCCTGGTGAATCTTAAGCCATGAGATTGACTTTTAGAAACCAATAAGAACCGAAAATATGAATGAAAAACATGAGATGGTATATAAAATGGGTTGTAGGTTGTACCTTCTAATCTATGGTGAGCTTGGTTTAGTGGATTCTCCTCTTTTTCTTTGGCACATGTAGGTCTTGTAAATGGGGTTATAAGTCTCGATCCCTGGAAACGGCGCTAAAAACTTGTTGCGCGATTTTTTTCTCAAACAAAATTAACAAAAAAAGTTATACAATTTATAAGTCCGTTACCTATCAAGACCGCCACGGAAATGAGAGCTTCTATAGCAATCACCGTGTTAGCTTGAACTACACTTCCATTCGTCGCTCCGCTTCCCATTTCTTCTTGTTGGATTTGGCGAGACATCTCTACCAATTGTCTCTTCAAGTCTTCAATGTCTCGATTCACTCTTTCCTCAAATCGCCTTCTTCCCTCTTGAAGAAATTTGAAGAGTTCCTTCTCGCGCTTAGTTTTGAGAATGAATTGGAGTGTGTTCGCGGTGGTGCTAGTCTCTTCCCCACTCGACCTCTCTCATACAGGGACCATTCTTGTCTCTTTTGAGTTTTCTTTATCATCTTCTTTTCCCGAATGCACGAAAATGTTATTTTCCAAAGTGCCAAGGTTTGTCAAGTCATCACATGGGAGAACCACAACCATTCTTTTCCCGGTATTGAAGTGGTTGAAGAGGTATTCAATCTCTTTTGTCTCATTGTTCACCCACTCAAAATGCCAATGGAGGAGATGATAAAGGCTCATGAAGTCTCTTCCTTCTGGAAATTTCTCTCCTAAGGGAACTTGAGCTCTCTTGAAGAGTGGTGTTAGAAATCCTCCACAGTAGATGATTGATTGTTTTGTTTTTCTAATCCACTTTTCTTGGAAATTTAACATATGGCATAGGAAGATAACCACAATGTTGATGTCTTTTCCGAAGTCATCCTCTTCCGCATATTCTTTCCATTCCATAAAATCATCTCTAAGTCTTCAGAAGAGAATAAATACCTCTTCCTTTGTTGCACCTCCATTCTCGGCCCTTGCAAAGATCATGTTTGCCAAGAGTCTTTCTGTGTATCTCAACACCAGATTTCTTATCTTGAAAGATGTGGGACTCTCGTTTGTAAATGGCATGTCGGCGATCATGTCCCAAAATTCATCAATACCCTTCCAATAAGGGAAACCAGCTCCATCTGTCATGGGTAAGCTACATGCCTTGCAAACCTCGTAGATGTTTATGGAGTACTCTTTGTCCCTTATCTTGAAGTTGAGATATCCCCATCTAGCTCTAGGTATACTTGTAGAGTGAAACACAAGGTCCATGGTGGCAAGAAAATCCTTCACCTCTTCTTCATAAGCCGGCTCATCCATATCTAGCAAACAGTGAAAGTACATGTTCTCTAGGAGATATCATACTTCCTCATAAATTCCTATTTTCCCCAATATCCCCTAGAATAAGAACTTCGTTGGTGCTATGGAGAATTTTTTTGAAATGTTTCCTCTCTTCTTTGCGTCTTCAATTTTCGATGGAGGAGGTGGTGGAGTTCTCACTAGTCGAACTCTTACTGTTGGTGCCCTTTCTATTGGAACCTTCTTTGGCATTGAAGCTCTCTTGGAGATAGTGGTTCCTTTTGAAGTGAAATCTTTCTTGGACTTTCCTTTTTGTGTTTTAGCTCCCGTTTTGCTTCTTGTTTTGGGTGCCATTGTGATGAAAATCTTCTTTAATTCTTACATTGAAAGTATGTATGTAAGTTTTAAGAATTCTAATGAGGGTAATAACTTGAATCCAAGAAAGTTCTAATATTCAAATCATTCTCAAAGAGTCATGAAAGATCATACTTATGAGGAATATAACGCCATGTATTCAAAGAATTACAAATTTCTAAAATTTCCATTACAATCCTGTCACCATCCAAAACCTCTTAGTAAAATGGTCATGACTTTATTTTACTCAACAAAATTGACAAATTCTTGTTAGGAACTTCATATCTATCCATAGAATATCATTTAGACCATTAAATCACCAAATGCCCAAAATGTTTCAAAAAGTTTACCACCAAACCCCAAGAACATCAAGAGCACTCATTTTTCAATTTTTGCAATTAAACTCTAAATCTCTGAAACTACGTTTTGAATCCTATTTACCAAGTATTCTATAAGTCATTCTAACCATAATAAAGCAACATTCAAGCTAGCAACTTCTTAAATCAAGATTTTGATTGTTTCAAGAAAGTTCTCACCTTTCTTGTAATTTTGAAATTCAAAGAACATACATTGATTTCTTGCAGATGCAATGCTATCAATGCTACCAAATAAAGCTTAGATTTTGCATATGAATTTTCGAAAATGAAGCTTAAAATTTTCGATGGTTAAGCTTGAAAAGAGAGAAATTTTGTTCGTGTAAAACTCTTGAAGAGAGAAAAATGTTAAGATAAGGAAGGAAGAATATATTTAACACTTGTGAGAATTTAAAATATTTTAAATTACTCCCCTTTATTTTTGCCTCCCAATTATCGACTAACATAGCAAAAGTTGGTTGATAGTTACTTGAAATTGCTCTGGACATTTCTTCGGTACCTCTTTTATCTTCATACACCTATAAATGAAAACCATCAAATATGTATCAAGAAATTTACTTAAAGAAAGCTTAAAATTGAAAAATTTTAGAGGAATTTATTTATGTACAAAGTGATTTTTCTTGGGAATGCCTCCCAAGAGCGCTCGTTTATAGCCATTAGCTTGACTTCGTAGTGGTCTAAGACGATGGAGCATCGAGAAGAACGACGTGACTCGCTTCTTCTATCATTGTGTCTGCAAGGTACGACTTGCATGTATGCCCATTCACCGTGAATTCTTCTCCATGATTATTTTTAAGCGTGATTGAGCCATAAAGCATGACCTCTTATATTTCAACCGGACCGGACCACTTGGATTTCAACTTCCAAGGAAAGAGCTTGTATCTAGAGTTGAACAACAAGACTTTATCTCCTTTCTTGAACTCTTTCTTGATAATCTTCTTGTCATGGATAGCTTTAATATTCTTCTCCTTGTAAATTTATGAGCTTTCATATGTATTTTGTATCAAGTTCTCAAGCTCTTCCAATTGTACAAATCTCTTACCCGAAGTTTCTTTGGGTCGAAATTTAGCTTCTTTGTTGCCTAAAGTGCTTTGTGTTCTAACTCAAGAGGCAAGTGAAAAGACTTTCCATAGACTAAGTTGAAAGGTGTCGTCCCAATTGGTTTTTTAAATGCCGTTCTATAAGCCCATAATGCATAATCAAACTTTGTAGACCAATATTTCTTATTTACTTCAACCGTCTTCTCTAGCATCTCCTTGATTTTTCGGTTAGATACTTATCCCGAAGTTTACGGGTGAAATGGCGTTGCTAGTTTGTGTTTCACTCCATTTTCCTCAAGAGCTTCTCAAAAACCTTGTTGATAAAGTGACTTCCACCATCATTTATCAATATTTTAGGAGTTCCAAACCGTGGAAAATGATTGTTTTGAATAGTTTTACAACTACCTTAGCATCGTTCTTGGGACTTGCTATAGCTTCTACCCATTTGGAGACATGATCAACCGCAACCAATATATGAAGATTCTCTTTCAATTTAGGGAAGGGTCCCGTGAAGTCTATTACCCACACATCAAAAATCTCGATTTCAAGTATAAGATTTAGAGGCATCTCGTTTTTTTTGGTTATACCTCCTCTCCTTTGACATGAATCACACCTGGAGACTACTTCATGTGCATCTTTAAACATGGAAGACCATCAAAAACCATATTGTAAAGACTTTTGGACCGTCTTGAAAGTGGCGAAATGCCCTCCATGGTTTGTACTATGGCATTTGGATATGATTTCCTTAGCTTCCTCTTTCGGCACACATCTTCTATAAAATTGGTCCTTACATTGCCTATAGAGGAAAGGGTCATCCCAATAGTATGACTTAAGGTCATGGTAGAACTTCTTCTTCCCATAGGATCTCATATTCGGCGGTTCTTTCCCACTCACAAGGTAAATAACAAAGTCGGCATACCATAAAATTGTAGTCGAAACCATATTCACATAAGTATCTCCTCATCGGTTTAGATTCTCATCTATTAAAAAGAAAGTATCTACCGATTCACTTGCTCTTCCGGGAGTGACTCATTTATGGGCAATCTATCTTTAATCTTCATTCTTGATAAATGATCCGCTACACCATTCTCTATTCATTTCTTGTTCTTGATCTTACTGTCAAACTCTTGTAGAAGGAGTATCCATCTTAGCAATCTTGGCTTTGCATCCTTCCTAGATAGTTAGTGCCTTAAAGCCGCATGATCCATGTACATTATGACCTTTGATCCAACTATATATGAACGGAACTCCTGAAAGGCAAAGACTATGGCAAGGAGATCCTTCTCCGTTGTGGCATATCTTGTTTGAGATTTGTCCAAAGTTTTGCTTGCATAATAGATAACATGAAGATTCTTGTCTTTTTTTTTGTCCGAAGACCGCTCCGACCACAAAATCACTAGTGTCGCACATGATTTCAAAATGTAAATCCTAGTTAGGAGTTTGGACTATTGGAGCTGTTATCAAGGCTTCCTTGATCCTCTTGAATACCTTCATACAAGCTTCATCAAATTAGAAAACTACTTCCTTACACAAAATTCTTGTTAAGGATTTAGCTATTTGAGAGATATCCTTGACGAATCTCCTATAGAATCCCACATGCCCTAAGAAACTTCGGATCCCTTGAACAGTTTATAGTGGTTCCAAAGGCATCATTACTTCTATCTTTGCCTTATCCACTTCAATCCCTTCATTGGAGATCTTGTGCGCAAGGAATATCTCTTCTTGAACCATGAAGTGACATTTTTCCCAATTGAGCACTAGGTTTGTCTCTTTGCATTTTTTTGATACCTTGCATAAGTTAGAAAGACATCCACCAAAGGAGTCTCCATAGACGGAGAAATCATCCATGAAGACCTCCATACAATCCACAAGCAAACTATCAAATATAGACATCATACACCTTTGAAAAGTGGTTGGTGCATTGCACAAACCAAAAGACATTCTTCTATATGCATATATACCGTAAGGACATGTAATTTTGGTTTTCTCTTGATCTCTATGAGGAATGGGTATTTGAAAGAAATCGGCGTAGCCATCTAGGAAACAATAGTACGAACGATTAATTAAACTTTCTAACTTTTGGTCAATAAAGGGTAATGAGAAATGATCTTTCCTAGAAGAAGCGTTTAGCTTTCTATAATTGAAACACTTTCTATGCCCAGTTATAGTCCTAGTGGGAATCAACTCATCGTTATCATTCTTAATGACTGTAACTCTTCCTTTTTTAGGAACAACATGCACAGGAGAAATCCATGTGCTATCTGAAATCGAATATATGATATTTGCCTCAAGGAGTTTCAAGATTTCCTTACAGACAACATCCTTTAAGTTAGGATTGAGTCTCCTTTTGGTTTTACCGAGGTTTTGAATTCATCTTCTAAATGGATCATATGCATGCATAAAGATTGGATAATTCCTTTGATATCATCTAAAATATGATCTGTGACTTTCCTAAACTTCCTTAGTTCATTCAATAGCAAATTGGTTTCATTTTCATTTAGGTTATCATTAATGATCACGTGATAAGTAGAGTTAGGACCAAGAAACGTGTACCTTAGCCCTTTTGGAAGATGCTTCAATTCCACCTTAAGTGCCTTAAGTTCACTCCAATCCAAGTATTCCAAGTCTTAGCCTTTATCTTCCTTTGGACTTGGTTCATCTTCTCCTAGCTCCAATGCTAGCACTTTATCCGTCCCATCGGTTGAGCATCAAACAATCTTTTATACTCCGTGGTATCATTTGAAAAGATGAATTTTGACCCGTTGTTGTAGACTAAGGCTACCTCTTAACAATCTTACATATATAGCTCTTCTAACTTTCCAGCTAAATTATCATCTAAACACTCAATAGAGAACGCAAATCCATTGATGGAAGGATTCTTCATAACATCCATGATGTTGAAATTGAGTATCAAATCTCCAATATGAAAATCTATCTTCCCTCTTCTCACATCAATGATGGGACCCGCGGTAGATAGGAATAGCCTCCGCAAGGATGATAGGATTCAAAGGTTCCTCATCCATCTCAAAGACCAAAAAGTCCATTGAGACTTCACAATTACCAATAATCAATGAAAAATCTTCAAGGATACCATGTCGATACCAGATAGACCTATCCGACAATATTAATTGAATCCGCCAATACCGGATAGACCTACCGGCTTAAAGTTTGTGTAGCTGAGTTTCCTAGAAATTGTCAAAGGCATGAGTCTCAGACTTGCTCCAAAATAATCTAAGCACTTCCCAAATGTCATATTCTTCAAAGTACAAGACAAAGTGAAGCTACCGTGATCAATTCTCTTCTTAGCAAGTTTGTTTTAAATGATTGCAACACATTCATGAGTGACTACTTCTATGATTGAGTCTATCCTCTTCTTTTTTTGTTATGATGTCATTTAGCACTTTTTTTTACTATGAGATTGTCTTGACACCACTCTATAAATGTTATGGTTACCATGAGTCCTCCCATATGATCCTTTATCTTCTTATACTTAGCATCAAGGATTTGCTTCTTAAACCTTCCCGAAAAGGGTAGATTTAATTCATCAATTGGGATGTTGATGTCGATAGACCTATTATCTTTGTTCTTCCTTTCACATGGAGGAGGTTTACTTGTGCTCCCTTCTTCTTGAACCTTAGACATTTGTTTAATATCTATTTAGGTGCCTCTTTGTCTTTAGTTCCCTCTTCTATCTCATCTTTCTCTTCTTGTTATAGCGGTATTGGATCATTCTCTATCTCGTATAGTACCACTTTTTTCTTTTAGGCTCATTCTCTTTAGTTTGTGGATGTAGTTGCCTTCTACTTCTCAAAGACACGACATTACACAACTCTTTTGTGTTAACTTCACATTTTATGGGTAGATTTCCCTTTAGGAACTTAAATTTAGAAGCTTTCTTCGCTATTCAATGTTCCATATCCTTCACATAGTTGGCAAGATAATCATAATTCTCCATCAATTACATGTAGTTCTCATGAGTCTTATGGTTCATTTATACGAATCTATCATTGATGTCATTCTTATCTCTTCTTTCCCAACAAAAACTTCTTTCAACATGGAATGCATATCATCCTCCCTTGAGTCGGTAGGTGTCTTTGGAGTAGTTAGAATCATTGGGGATTGTTCCCCTAACCTTGTTCTAGGCGATGAGCCTTGGGATTAGCATCCATGGTAGCTCTCTTGAACAAAGCTAATCTCCTCTTGTTGGTTGAAGAAAGTTTTATTTATCTTCAACTTCTTCTTTGAGCCAAGTACCACTTTTGCAATTAAATCAACCTTAGTGTATATTTCTTCAAGGCGTTTATCTTCAATGCTTGGTTGAAACCCAAATTTTTCTTCTCCATCATAGCTTTTAGCCAAGTTTTCAACTAATCTTTCTCCTTGACCGGTTGATAGACTTGCAAAGTTTCCATTACTTTCCGTGTTCATAGCAAGTCGAAAATGTTGATGAACTCCTCTATGGAAGATCCTAAGTATACTTCCTTAAGTGAAACCATTGTGAGGACAATTCCGCACATACCTGTTGCACCTTTGCCAAACTTCTCCAAGTGTTTCTTCTATCCTTTGCTCAAAATTAGCAATGTTATTCCGAAAATTTGTAGTCCTTTTATGCGAGTAAAATTTTCCAAGGAACCTCTTCTCAAATTCATCCCAAGTGGTTATTGAAGAACTAACTACAGTCTTCTCCCATTCTGAAGCTTTATCTCCTAATGGAAATGAGAAAAGGATAGCTTCACATAATCTCCGGTGTTTTCTTGCATTTTAGCCGTATCGCATAATCTCTCAAAATTATCAAGATACTCTTTACGGTTTTCCATGTCCAAACCAAGGAGCTTAGCGTTATGGATCATGTTGATGAGGCTCGACTTGGCCTCATGATGTGGTATATTGAGTGACGGAGCTCTTATACCCATCTTCATTTGGCTTGTAATTGGTGTGTCAAAGTCTCCTATAGTCTCTTGATACTCTTCTTGTTCATTCATATCTCCTTGAAGATGTTGATTCATTACCTCAATACAAAGCAACAAACACAAAGACAAAGAAAATAGTTAAGTACTTGAAATTTAAATCTTAGTCTCAAACAAAAAGAAATCCCAAAGTAAATTTATAACGTGTAATTGTGCTCCCTGGCAAAGTGCGAAAAACTTGTTGCACGACCTTTTTGCTAATACAAAAAAGACTCAACGAAGCTATAAAATTTATAAGATCGTTTCCTATCAATTACACAATCTGCAAGTGCACATATATGCTATTGTAGTACTTTGGATTCAAACCACAAGGAGCAACTTACCTAACTAGATAGATTTAAGCATTAGGAATGCATGTTTAAGTCTAATCTACACAAATAAGGAAGCTTGATGTTTTTTTTGGGTTTCCTAAGATATTATGAATAAAAGGTATTGTGAGGGATTAAACTCACCTCTTAGATTTTGTGAATAGGTGTAGGTTAGGGAGAGATTATGTGGGTTGAATCCCGTAAGAGCTTTGTTAAACGAATGTTATCTTTATTAAGATTAATAATCGAAGTAACAAATACAAAGAGGTTTGAAACAACGACTAAAGTATTGAAAGATGTATCAGATTGTATCTTTCAGTGAATGGTTCAATACAAAGGTTATAGAAAAATGTCCAAGTGTCTCTAGGTTGAAGATCATTTGAAGAAGACTATTTTTCGCCTCCTCCTCCTCTTAAATAGCTTCTTCTCTCGCCTAAAAGCTGTTGCAACTACTCCAAGATCTCTTCCTAAATTCCCGGAATGCTCAACAACCCTTTTGACCGAGTCCAGGTATCTTTTTCTTCACCTGAGACTTGTTTCGTCAGCCCCTTGCTTAAACGAGACTTGGACCTCTTCAGCTTTGCGGATGTTTCCCAAGCCTGCTTCTATTTCGATTGAGAGGCTGGCTCCCAATTGATCTAATTAGGGCCAATTACGAGCTCATTATCGCCCCTCCTAGGCCCTATCCATCATTTGAATTGGCCTTTAGGTTATGGGCCAGATTTAGGCCCAACAGTTGTCCCCACCTTTCGAGAGGAGACTCCTCGTTTCGGAAGCTAAACCTAATCGCCGAGACCTTTATCTCTTTGTTGAGATAATGATTGTTGCATATCTTCCTCGAAGATAGAAATAATTTGAATCCACGGCTCAAATTTTGTTTTGTAAGATCTACGACTCAGAAAAAGGGGGAACCGAAAAGTCTCCTCCGACTTCCAAGACATGATTTGATATAAAGCTGCAGCCATTAACTGCCAGTCCTTCCACCATCTCCACGTCTCAACTCTGTTTTCAAGGTAACTTCCCTTTACTCACACTTATTTACTTTTTTTCTTTTGTTTTGCTTGCATTTACTTTTCAAGCTACTATTTCCTCTGTTCATCTTCTCTAGTTCTCTGCAATTCCGTAGAAACCTTAGTTTCTAAAAACCATTAGCCTTCAATTTTGACTCCCCTCTTTTTCTCCTAGTTTCTTTTTCTGAAATTTCTTCAACCTCTCTCAATGGATCAACGGAAAGAGGGTTCCAGAGAGACGAAAACTCCTCTAACAGGTCCGAAGATCATGAAAGTGAAGCTAGAGATCAGAGAAGAGTTGAGGAGAGAAAAGGAGAGGAAGGCTAAGGACTCGATTTCTCACAGGGTTGCAAAGAAATCCAAGAAAGGTGACGGTCCTAACGGCAACATCTCTTTCGGCCCTCACCAGCCCTCTTCTCTGACGGATAAAGAGGTGGTTAACCTCATGGTTTAGGCTGGAGGCCCGAAGGAGCTCGCGAGAGCCTGTTCTCCCGACGAAACCCCTGAGAATGTTCCATAGGGTTGGTTTTGTCTACATGAGAAGTATATTACTAGATCTCATCTCAGACTTCCCTTACCCGATTTGCTGTTAGACCTCCTTGATCAATATCATCTTTCTCTTCCTCAGCTTTGTCCTTCTGTGATAAGGCTAATTAATGGCTTTATCACGAGGTCTAAGGAAGAAGGGATTACCCTTGAGTTTCGTGACATGATGAGCCTTTACATGATCAAGGAAAGTACTTCTAGCCAAGGGGGTAGTGGCACCTTCCTTGTCGTCAAGGTTTAGGTGTTTTCAAGTTCTCCGGTAACGATGAGGACTGGAGAAAGAAATATTTTTATGTTAAGGTTGACCCTTCTACGGTTCAGGTGGGTCGGAACCTAAAGAATTCTTGGTCTGATGCTTCCGGTTAGGGTCTTTAGGCAAAGTGCTTACTCTTCCTTATTCTTTTACAACATGTTAACGACTCTATTTATTTGGCAGGTATCAAAGATCCCCCAAAGCATCCTAGAAAATTCACATGAGCCTTGCTCCGAAGGCTGAAGCAAAGTCCTTCCAACTGGAACGCCTACACGACTCCCAGGATTGGTGCTGCTAGGTTCCCATAACAATATAGAGACAATTTTCCGGCACCTGTGCCTGTTATCCAATTGCAAGGTAACTAGCCATTTTCGCATCTTTGATAATTTCTTTTGAGGAGTCTAAGCTTAGCCCGAGGGCACCTAAGGTTAGTATTTCTTGTTTGCTTTTTTTGAATCAGTTTCCGAAGAAGACGCTTTTGTATCAGTTTCCACTGAAGCTAGTACCTCTGGAACCGAAAAGACTAAGCAACCAAAGATGCCTCTCCAACCATCGTTTCGTGCTAGAGGCAAACAAGCCAAGGCTGCAAGTAGCTCTCGTGGAAGTGACAAGAATCAGGGAGGCTCGTTTCTCAGCTCCCTGAAGGAGGTTCTTGATGATGGAACCTCAAACATTGTCAAAGACGTTACTCCTATCATTACTGTCCATGATGTTCTCCATGTTCAGGAGGTAGCCCCAGGGCTAGAGCTCCAGGCTGTGGATCCGAACCTCCAAGCTGCTAGGGATCGTCCAGAGACTGAGCTTCCGATTAACAAAAGACCCAAAACTGATTATGGGGAAATAACTTCCAGGTCCTCTTCCTCTTCTTCCAGAGGAGGAACCGTTGGCTGGAGTTTTTCTCATTCAAAGTCAGGATCAATTTTAGATGACTCCTGGGGGCTTGGAACGCTGATGAGACACATGAAGAGGACTGGGTGCACTCTTCCTTCCATTAACAACTTGACAAATAAAGATGAATACATCGAGATTTCTCACTACTTGGGTTAGGTATGAGGTCTCGATAATCTTTCAAATTATGTACATTCTTTTAGACATTTAGCTTATTGCTTCTCGTCTCTTGTGACAGTTAGCTGGAGCTATCAACAGAGCCCAACTAAAGCTTGAAGAAACTGTCAATGGCGCCCTTAATGTCGGAGAGCTGGCTCAAGTCACGGAGCTGTTTAGAGCCACGAAGGAGGACCTTGATCAAGCCAAAGCTCAAGTCTCTAAGATTCAAGCTGAGGCAGGAGAGCTCAACTCTCCCATGACGGCTCTCCAGGGGAAAGTTGAGAGCCATGCCGTTGATCTTCAGGTGAAGAATAGGCGGATCTCTGATTTAGAGAGTGCTCGAA
>OVAN01004228.1:0-26437 GCA_900406275.1 Anastatica hierochuntica
TTAAAAAATCAAATATATCAAATATATTAAATAACTCATTAAGGATAACCACGATATTTTAAGATAAATATTTTTAATATTTTCTTTATGAATTTCGTTTTTTATTTATTATTTTCGTTTTTGTTTTAAAAATAAATAAATTTATGAATAATTTTTTTTATTAATCAAATAGTTCACTAAGGACTAGTAATCAACCAGTCCAACTTTTAATCTAGGGCAAACTGACTTCATACTTAATATATAAGATATATACTAATATAAATATGTATCCATATACATATATATAATATTATTATTTCATTTATCATATAAAGAAAATAATTAAACCCTAAAAATACTTTGATCCAATTTGCTTAGGTGTGTGACTCTGTAGGATCGTACAATATTAGCAATGGACTTTCCATAGATTATGAGCGGTCTCTAGCAAAACATCATAACCCCTAATATTATAAGATGTGTCAAACCTCGACACTACAACTTTATTTAGATTAAATACAAATGATTTCAGAACATTTCCAACAGTTTTTTAGAGCCAAATGCTTGTTTTTAAGAACCACACAAGTAAGATGTATGTCGAAGCCCAGAAAAATCAATCGATATTCCGAAAAGATGAGAACACATGAATACGAAGTTGTTTCTCTTTACCTCCTTCCAGTGCTAGTCATAGAAAGTGTGAGAACATTTATTACTTATATAAGATTAAAAAGAACAATTATTATTTATCAAAGATTATTTTTTTTTAAACGTCTGAGATTTATTATTGGAACATAACCAGTGGAGAAAAAAGAAACACAACCAAATAACAAGCAATAAAAAGAAACTAGCAGCTCCAACACCTAAATAAGGCGATCAAGAGAGCACTTTATGAGTCTGCTTGGATTCTATCTTGAAGCCAGGAAGGACCCCCCAACGAAAGATATGATTGTAAATGTCCATCGCGTGTAACACTCCTCGCAATAGCTTGTGCAATGGTATTAGCTTGAGCACATTCTACTTCAAAATGACATGACTCAAAATCAGCCTGTAAGCTCCGGATCTGATCCGTAATATGACGATACCGAGGCCAGCCCAACGGTTTAGTGATAGCTTCATAAGCATTTCCACAATCAGTGGCAATAATGATCTTTCGGATACGGAGATCTTTTACACTTTGCAGAGCCCATCTAATACATTGAAGTTCAGCATAAATCCTGTTGAAAGACAGAACAAAGGCCTCACGTGCATGATATGTAGTTCTGCCCTCGGAATCTCTCGTAATCCAAGCCCCTCCACTATGGTACCGAGCACTCCTCCAAGATGCATGTACATTACACTTGGTAAAACCTGTAGCAGGTCTTTGCCATGTCTCTTTCATGCCGCTCATCCTGAATTCATTCTCTGCCAATTCCTCATTCTGTTTATTACTATCATACCAAGACTTAGCCTCCTCCGTGGCCTTTTGGACCACACGACAGCTTGTTTCCCGTTTTTCAGCGAAGAGAATCGCATTCCTACATTTCCAAACATTCCACAATACCCACGGGATTTTGTTTTTGATACCCTCTTGTATCCCTTGTTTAGCCATAAGATCAAACAAATATTGCATGTTGACTAGTAAGTCCAACGAGAACCCATTGTGTGGACCAGTAACTTGTGCCTCACGCCACACTTCCTGAGCATTCTCACATAAAAACAGAGCATGGTTAATAGATTCTATCTCTTTCCCGCAGATTTTACACACTGTATCCACCATAATCTACCGGTTCCGTAGCCTTTCACCCACCGCTAACGCACCAGCAACGGCACGCCACCAAAAGAACCTAATTTTAGGTTCAGTTTTGAGTTTCCAAACACTCTGTTTCAAGGCTATGACATCTCTCTCCTGTTGAGTTCGTGGCGCTAAAGGAATTGATGGGTGAGTTGCAGCGTACCAGCAGCCACTTTTTACTGAGTAAGCACCATTCTGAGTATAAGCCCACATCATTTGATCCTCTGTTTTTCCGGTTGGCATAAGCAGAATGCGCCTCACATCCGCTGGTGGGAACAGCTCCTGTAACACATGTTGCTTCCAGGTCCCATCCCCAGCAATTAAGTCCGAGACCTTTAGCTCCAGATCAATACTTCATTGCAAATTCATCGGACGCCGTGGCTGTGAATCGAACACCCATTTGTCCAGCCACACCAGAGTCTTTTTCCCATCACCAATAGATTTTATCAACCCTCGATGTAACAGTTCACGTCCATGGATGATACTTCTCCATGCAAACGACGGTCGGTATCCTTTTCCACAGTCAAGGAAGCTTGTGTTAGAAAAGTATCGTCCTTTATAAATTCGAGCTACTAGTGACTCCGGTTCCTGTAGGATTTTCCACGTTTGTTTAGCCAATAATGCTTGATTAAAGTCTTCAACATCTCGGAAGCCAATACCGCCGTTTTCTTTTGACTTACACAGTTCTTGCCATGATACCCAATGTATCTTATGTTTCTTTTCTAAAGAGTTCCACCAAAAACTCATCATCGCACTTGTAATCTTTTGACAATGATGTTTCATCAATCTAAAGCAAGTCATTGCATAAATTGGGAGAGCCATCGCAATCGGCTTAAGTAGTACGTCCTTTCCTCCAAGAGAAAGCGTTTTGGCGTACCAACCACTAAGCCTTTTGTTAAGCTTTTCCCCAATAAAGTCCTAACAACTTCCTTTTCGATCCACTAAAACACTCCGAAAGACCTAAATACGTCCCATCACCCCCCTTCAATATGGATGCCTAACAAACAACCAATAAGTCTTCTTGTGATCAAGTCTATATCCTTTCCAAACGTGATAGCTGATTTCACGAAATTAATCTCCTGGCCGGACGCTTCACAGTATATTCTAAGGCATCTCAGAAACATCGAATATTCCTTTAAGGTGGCCCGACACAAGAATAAGCTATCGTCCGCGAAGAGAAGGTGTTGTACCGAGGGGCAGTTCACGGTCAGCTTCATTCTTGTGATCGCGCCTTCTCGTTCCGCTCGATTCATAACGTGAACAAGAGCTTCTGCACAAAGAATGAACAAGAAGGGAGAAAGCAGATCGCCTTGACGTATTCCACGTTCGGGTATAACATGACCATACGCTTGTCCGTTAACTAATACCGAGTATGACACAGTCCGTACGCAAGCCATGACCCATGATATCCATTTCTCATCAAAACCAAACCTTCGAAACAATACCTAATGAAATTCCATTCAACCCGATCATATGCCTTTGACATATCTGTTTTGATCGCAATAAAACCATCCTTGCATCTCGGATTGGTGTTAAGTCCATGTATCATCTCATGGGCTATTAAAATGTTGTCGGAGATGAGCCTTCCGGATACGAAAGCACCCTGAGTTGGTGATATGAGTTGTGGGAGATACTTCTTTAACCGAGCACATAGGACTTTGGAGACAATCTTGTACATGGTCGAGCATAAACTTATCGGCCGTAAGTCTGTCATGACTTTCGGATTAACCCTTTTGGGCAGTAGACATACTTGAGTAAAGTTCCAGTCTGTGGGCATTAAACCTGAGGCGAAAAAGGCTTTGATCTCCTTACATACTTGTGGGCCGATAAGAGTCCAATATTTCTGGAAAAAATAACCCGACATACCATCAGTACCGGGCGTACTATCACTCTTAATGGCCTTGACCACTTTCCGAATCTCATTGTCCGTCACTTCTCTTGTTAAAAAATCATTCATGTCCTTCGTGACTCTATTTTGAAAACCACTAAAAACCTCACTGTGCATGGGAATACTCGATGATTGGAAGAGTTTGGTGAAATAAGTCACAGCAATCTCTCCCTTCTCTGTTTCTGCAAATCTTTCTACACCATTATCATCAATCAAAGAATGAATCGTGTTACGCATCTGCCTCGTTTTCGCCTTTCCGTGGAAAAATTTTGTGTTCTTGTCACCCTCCTTGAGCCATGATACTTTACTCTTTGTTTTCCAGTATATCTCTTCGTCTCTAACTGCCTATGTCAACTCCGCATTTAGATTGTTCAAGACTTGCAAATCAGGGAATAACTTTCCAGACTCTTCATCAATATCCTTTGTAAGTGTTTGCATCCTTACAAAGGAATTCGACCGTGATCCTTTCTTCCAATGGGACAGCTCTTTTCTACATTCCTTTATGCGTTCTGATACAGACAGTTGGCCTGTGTGATCTCTCATCCAACCTCTGCGTATCGCTTCAAAGATTCCTGGTTTATTACACCATCGTTTGTCAAAGTTGAATCTACCTTTATGTTGCAGCCTTATACCGTTGATTCTCAGTATCAATGGCCGATGGTCTGAGCCCCAACGTCGTAAATACTCCACCTGTGCTTGTGGAAACAATCAGAACCATTCCGCGTTACCGAAGGCTCTGTCAAGTCTGCATTGAACCCAAACCTTCTCT
The DNA here is from genome assembly GCA_900406275.1 of Anastatica hierochuntica. Lineage (NCBI taxonomy): Eukaryota > Viridiplantae > Streptophyta > Magnoliopsida > Brassicales > Brassicaceae > Anastatica > Anastatica hierochuntica. The sequence continues at coordinate 4,405 of OVAN01004228.1, forward strand.
TTAAGACCATTAGAATTCACAACTTCTCTTGCACCCGCCCATGAGAACCAGTTTCCAAAGTGTGGGATATCTTTAAGTCTGCATTCACTTGCGAAGGCTCTGAAATCATGGAAGGACGCTGCTGATCTCAACACGCCACCTTTCTTTTCTGCATTAGACATTAGTTCATTGAAATCTCCAATTAAAAACCAAGCTTGATTTCGATTACTTCCCAGCTCTGTAATCTTTTCCCATACAACTCCTTGCCTTTGTTTGTTAGGGTCGCCATATACAAAGGTAATGAAGAATTTCATTGACCCTCTCTCCACCAGAGTATCAATGATCCTGTTACTAGAGTACAAGATCTCAACAGTATAAGCCTTTTTCCAAAATAATGCCAAACCACCTCCAAGGCCTATCGGGTTCACCAAGAAGTGGTGGTCAAAGTCCAGCGACTTTTGCAACGTACTCACATAACCACTAGAGTTTTTAGTCTCTAGGAGAAACACAATGTCCGGAAGATGTTCCCGACACATCTCCTCTAGGCGTCGAACTGTCATGCCGCTTCTCAAACCCTGACAGTTCCAACTGAGAGCAATCATTGAGGGTTGGATGGTTTCTGGTGAACCATCAAACCGTCATGCTGTTTAGAAAGCTTTGATGAGACTTCATTCTCTTCTGTTGGTTTTCTCTTTAATGGCAATTCACAAGTCTCTTCCTCATTCTTTTCCCTTGTCATCAACACATTGTTAATACCCGCTGCCTTGTCCTTCTTCTTACGTGACCAAGAAGATGTATTCCTTTTAGGTCTAGAAGATTTCACTTGTGAGCCACCTGAGTTATTGCCCGAGCAACCAATGGTAAAACCTGGTAGATTACTGTGTAACAGACCCTCTGTCCTAACTCTTTGATCTTTTAACTCCTTTTGCGTCATCTCTGTGGAATTCTGTAAAATAAGGCCTCTATAATTTAGAGGATGAGACGGAGCAGAGTTAATATTGACGTTATCTCTGTTTCTTAGCTCTGTATCCCCTACGCCTTCTGTTGCCAACGTAACTCCACCCTCTACTCTATCTTGTTGATCCACAACACCACTAAAATCAAAGACCCGACTTACATTGATGTTCAATCTGGAACTTAAGGCTGGTGGACTTTCCAACCGTAAATACGAGTTTTGTGCAACAGGATCTCGTGAAAGCTCATCTAAGACTTTCTTCATTTTCATTTCGCGCAGCCGTCTTTCATCTGGATCCACACAGCTCATATAAATATGCATTTGTTCAAAGACATCTGGGTGTACCACGTTAGGCAATGGTTTGAACCCTGGTGGCACTGAAGGAGCAAGCATCGGAAGAATAGTCTCAGAAAGATTGTTGTGGTGATGTCGACTGTATGAAGGAGGAACGACTACATTCCTTTGCTGTTGGCTTGATGTCTGATCATTCCTCTTGTTTCCTTGCAAGAGAGGGCATTTCTGTTTCTCGTGGGTTAACCGCAGGCAGTGGAAGCATTTCTTCCTAACTCTCTTATATTCTATTTCTATTGTAGCTGAAACTCCACCAGGTAAGTTGATGGTTTTCGTGTCTCTTAGTGGTTGATCCAAATCAATAACCACAAGAGCTCGGACATACGGCAATAGGTGTGGCTTGTCTTGATCAAATTCTACCACCTCGACATGTCCAATAGCACCTGCAATGGCTTTGAATGTCTTCACAGCAAAATGATTGACGGGGATCTTCTTCATACGGATCCAGATCGGAGCAGAGTGCAGGTAGTTTCGTGGCTGATTCTCAACCCGGCGGTTTAAAACCATTCCCCAATCATCAAAAGTCCATATCTCATGTTTCATGACCGTTTGAATATCAGTCTCTAAGTCAAAAATGGATTGGAAGGATTCATTAGACAAGGCTATGCCTCGGACCCTGTCATAAACCTTCCATATCTCTGGCTTCACTCTGAGCATCCTTTTCATGTTTTGACAATCGGGATTAAGGAAGCGTCCGATTAAGCTTTTGGCATTTAGATGAAGAGCGTGATATCCCTCTTCTGCTGGAATCTCAATCGGAATATCTTCTTCGATCGACACTGACTGGAGAGCTTGGCTCAAGCCACCATCCATGATTAATAAGAACAAGATTTCGTACCCTGAATCCCCACCAGATCTCTGCGTCCACCGTCTGTAGCCGTTAGAGAAAGGGAGAAGCTTAGAGGCGAGACCTAATTTTCTGTTCAGTTTCCTTAACTTTTGCTGCGTCTCAAGAAGAAAAAGGAAATATGGACCAATTAATAGTCCAATGATTGTGAAACTTTCCAAAATTTCAAATTTCTCGGCAAGGCAAATTTCCTCATATAGGCCAAACCAAAGCCTCTTTTAGAGGAAGAGAGTACTAAGCACATTTTTTTCGCAGGTGAACAAAATTGATTTATCAAAGATTAAAGAGACCAACTCATGAGAGTTTGCGTGCAATCCAAAGTGTAAGTATGCCACACATCCTTCTCTATCCCAGAGTCACAACGGATTGAACCCTGAGAAAAAGATTTCTATGGCGAAAAAGATTTTGGCAAGAAGATTCTTATAATCAAAGTTCAACAAAGTTTGAAGAATCTACTATATAATTATTATCAAAACACAGAGTTTTGGACCCATTACATATGTCTGCTTATACAATATACTATATCATATACATATACAAAATTTTGAGAGATTTTTTTATTAAAATATTATTATTTTTTAACATTATTTTTTATCGCAGTCTCTAAAGTAGTTTCTTATCAAAAAATAATATTAAAAAATTGCAAAAGAGAGAGAAAGGGGAAAAAACGACTATTATTTCTCTTGTATAAGAACCGTCTCTTAATATTAAATAATAATATAATATATGTTTTGAGAGAGTAAAAAAAGATAATTTAAAATAATAATTTATTATTTTTTAAGAAACTAGATAGATTTCTACCCACTAATCATGTTCTAAAGGTACAACGATGAACATATGAAGTACCTTTCGAAGAGACTAAGAAATTCTGTTACTCGTCGTGTCCTTCGCGTTATAATTTTTCAATTTATTGAAATCAATAAATTTAGTGTATTCTGTCAAATTCCTTATAAACTGAACAAATTCATCTTATATCACCTTTAAGATATATCATCGTACTTGACAATCATACATACACAACAACGGGACATAAAAACGTACCTCCAACAGTGGCGTTAGTCTTTATAGTAAGGGAGCTCAAGGAGGATCGTAAAGAAACATCCGGTTATTTTAAATAGAACAAGACGATACCATATAATTTTTTTTTTGATAATCCGGGTATCTTAGCCCCACCGAAGGGACACTTGAAACCTGGACACACTTGCACCGTCGTTCTAAGGACGTTGGGGACGCATGTGAATTCTCCAGAAGTGTCCAGATACAACGTGAGGTAGTTCCCGCTGTTGGGGATCGAACATGCGACCTATCTCCAGGAAGCGGCCCGTCCAGTAAACCACGATGTTCCGGACTACCATATAGTTTCCTGTCGCGGAAGTAACACCTTGAGTTTGGTAAAAATTAGAATGAACAAACTATATAACCACATCTCTATTTAAATTTACTCATCATTTTTTATGTTTGTTGTCAACAAAAAATATTATACAAAACAAAGCCAAAAAAGAGGAAGAAATACCTGCACACTAAAACGCCAGAGAACACCTGCAAAAAATCCCAAGTGATATGTAACCTCTTGGCCTGATATATTCTTCTTTTTCTTGCATTCAAATATGAATTACGAACACACTAAAAACAACAAAATAAAAAAGTTTCAAAAGGCAACACTAAAAAAAAGCAGTCGATTAACGATGATTTTTTGCTAGGAATTTACATCGTCGTTAATTGGCTACCATTTAACGAAGAAATATATTTACGTCGTAACTTCGTTGTAAATTAACGACGATAGAAATCGTCGTTAAAATCTTGGTAACTTACAACGATGATACGACGACTTTACACTTATTGTGTAAATCGTCGTTACGTACTCGTTAAAGAACAACGATTTAACAACGAAATATTTAACAAATGTTTAACAACGAATTAGAGACAAAATATATTTTTAATTATTTTTACTAAATCAAATACATAATATATAATATTTATTTAATTATCTTTTTTATTTTGTTGTAGGCCAAAACATTAGGTTATCTTCCGTCTGTCAATCAGGTCTTCGAGAAGACGCACAAGCGGAAGAACGAACAGTTCGTTGATGCACAGTCGGAGAGGATCTACAACGAACTGGAGGCGAGGCGGATGGAGATCGAGAGTCAGAGATCTCAGCTATCCCCCGGAGGCACTGCTCAGCCAGCCGAGCCTCTTACTACTCCGGAGCTTGATCGTATTTTCGAAGAGGTAAATCGTTATTTATTTTTCATTATTTTTAATTTATTCTTTTTAAAATTATTTTAACTATTGATTTCGTTTTTGCAGGTTGCTCCCAAGAAAAAAGGGAGAGTTTTGGGGATTGGCTCCATTCAAGATGTCCCAGTGTCATCGTCGTCATACCGAGTTGCGTCTACCTAGCAGGCAGCTATGCAGAACGAGCTGAAGACCGCGCACGTTGAGAGCGCGAATCTACGGATGAAGCAAGAGCGATACGATCGCCAGTTCAGCTTCTATGACAAGATGTTCGAGATCCTTTTGGTTGACAACCCAGAGATTGCTCGTCTGATGAGTGAGACCGAAGCTGAGGTAGCGAGAGAACCGCAGGAGCAGGAGCAGCCCGTCGATCCAGAAAATGCGCTGGAGGGGTATTTCGACAACATAGACCTAGGAGTAGATCCATATATCTAGGATCTATGTAGTTTTTATATTGTATTATTTATATTTTCTATTGTAGGTTTTTTAAAATTTATATATATTCTTATATTTTTAAATTTAATTATTATTTAATTTTCAAAAATATGAACTCTGATTTATTTTTTGTATTTTTAATTAAAGAATCGTCGTAAATATGTTGTTACATAACAACAAATTTAAGACATATTATAAAAATTCATCGTTCAATCGTATTTAATTTACGACGATTTAACGACGATTGTTTTATACTATCGTCGTTAAATCGTCGTAAACTAACTACATATAACGACGATTAGGTGCATCAATTAGTCGTTTAACGATCGTTAATTTATATTATATTTACTACAAATTAGAGACGAAACTAATTTTGTCGTTTAATTATTGTTAATTTACGAGTATTTTGCTACGAACATTTAACAAATAGTTTACGACGAAATGTTGTCGTCGTAAACGTAATGATGAGTTTACGACGATTTTTGCATTACGACGATCAGTTAACGACGAATTGGTTTTCGTCGTAAATTTGTCGTTATGCTTAGTTAACAACGATTTGTTGTTAATCGTCTAATTTTTTGTAGTGTAAAGAATAAATTAGCTTATAAAAGAATATGCGTAAGTAGTCATTATAGACAGATAACAAAAAAACGATGTTCATAAGTGAATGATTAGCACATTATCACAAGATTATCATATTATCTTGAATAGTTTTGTATGTGAAACGTCATCTCCAAAAAATGCTCGTATATATGAAAAAGAAAGACATAAAACACATAAGTAGGAGCTTGACATACAAATAAAAAACTGTTGGCGTGTGTCATTACCACTCATTATTCAAAATTTATGTAAGCATATCTCTCTTTGTTTTACTTTAGGCTTAAGTTATAGAAGTTCCTTTTAAGATAATAAACATTAATGTAGTTTGATGTGGAAGACAACGCCATTTATTGTCTACTTCTTATTCTCTCTCATGCCATGGCTTGATCCATCTCGAGTTTTGCTCTTCATATGGAACTTTGGTAATTCCTCTGCAATATTCATATCGGTGCTTTTCAGCTTCCTTCTCCAGTGGTGCGGTGCACTCGCTCTCGGGTAAGTGTTTTGTTCTTTGCTTTGGATAGAAGAGAAGTTTTGAACTTCTAATCTATAACGTCTGTTATTTCTTAGAGGGCAACTTCGGCAACATCACATTTAGTATTAGAGCATTTTAACATTTATGGTTTTGTGGTGGCTTTTGCAGGCATGATTAAATGTGTTAGGGCTTTTAATTAATTAACCTATTTTGTAGTGGTCACTTTGTGATAAAGAAAAGGTTATAGGCATAAGTGTTATGAAATATTAATATGTGGATACCTTTGGCAATTTCTAATTTGATGAGGGGCCGAACTAAAAATTGATTCTCTATAAATACAGGGTTATGGTACCAAAGCAACCCTAACAAAAAAAAATACAAAAACTCTCTGCAGCCCATCACCAGAGAACTAATAATCAGAAACTGATATGAATTATGATTTATAGATTGAATAAATCTAACATGTCTATATATCATGAAGCTATATTGTTGATGGGTACGATTCAAGACCTGTAGTCAAATGTAAAAATTGAAAAGACACTAGTATGCAAGAACTCAAATTCAAACTCTCTTTAGATATCACTTAAACAAAATCCTTACAAAGATCTTTGTTTAATCAGATTTAAATGACTTGCTTCAACTCAAGAAATCACCGCTGACCAATACCTTAAGACTACCCAACCTAACCACCAGTGCAACAACAGTTGCGTGTTTAACCCAGAACCCAAAAACTCTAAAGTTGTTCTCCCTTTAGCTCTAACGCTCTTGACCTTAGCTCCTTGATCTCCACCCTCGAATGTTGCCGCTAAGTCTCCTTATATATTCCTTCTCAGATTCTGCCTAGTATCTTCCACGAGATCTTCCTTGATATTCCTTTTTTTTTCTTTGTTTTCATATTCCTCGCCATGCCTTTGCCACGTCACCAATAGATGTTCTCACCAACACTCGTGTGTAACACAGCTCACACTTATTGCATGTTAGCTCATATCTCACAAAAATAAAATGAAAGGTATCATCTATTGAAAGAGCAACTATGCACCTTAATTAGTTGCTTCAAAAAAGATAGACTTGGAAAAGAATCAATCAGGACCATGGATCTGCTATCAACACAAAGAAAAAGACAAAGATTAATAAACGGAATCCATACCTTCTTCCAATAACAAGTCGTGCAATCACACCCTTTTCAGTTGTAAACTTCTATAATGATGTACTCGCAACAAAAGGACTAGTTAGGCTCTCAATAATAAATGTATTATAAGAAAAATACACAAACTGTAGCACAATATTCTAAGTAAACTATTAGTGGCTCAAGAGTACATAAGCAAAACTCAAAACCTAATGTGGCATGAGTAAGTTCGAGGGTCCATCCCCGCATAGTGCAGAAGTGCTTTAGTAATCCAAAATGAAGAATCGAGCAGGATTTTGTGATAATTCGAAAGAGATAAACCCTCACATCATCAAATAAAAACACCTACGAGATGGAAAACAGAACAATATCGCACAAAATTCAGAGAAAGATGAAGGAACAATCTGAAAGTGACGTTAGTGAAACATAAATATGAACCGATCCTTTTCCAAAAAATAATTAGATATGGTAAGATACAGGGCATGTCCGAAGGTTTTTGGCGCCTAAAGCACATCCAAAAAATGATGCCCTTTAACCGTAACAAAAAAAAATTTACAATGCATTTTTTTTAAAGTTTATAACCAAATGAATGCAAAAAATGTCATTGAAATTTAATTTGTTTTTAAAAGAAATACAATATGAAGATAATAATAGATTATTCGTGAAATATAATCCTCCTTGCTTTCTTTTCCGCAAAATCATTCGTTAGCTTCGAGTAGTCGAGACTTTCAACCAATTCATGTTCTATTGATATCATCAACAACCCATTCAATCGCTCTTGAGACATTATCGAACATAGATAATTCTTTATGAGCTTCAACTTTGAAAAACTTCTTTCAAACTTTTTTCCATGTGTTTGGATAACAACCATCCATTTTTCTTAAAATTCCAACATTTCGACCGCCTTTGTGATTTTTTGGTGCAACATTCTTCTTAGATATTGAAGTTCCATGAATATATGTTTCCTATCTACATCTAAAATCCCATCATGCTCTAGAGAATTTTCAAGCTTGATACAAGATGCCATCAACTCATCATCTTTTGCAGACTTTAGCTTTTTTAAACCGAACAAAAATCCAAAGATTTCCTCATAGTGCTGGAATTGCTCGAATCTAATCCCAAGAGACATTATAGCTTTATCCAATATGTTGAGGAAATAATCAATCCTAAGATGTTCCTCCGTACTTAACGCGTTACTTTCATCAACTTCAAAAACTTCACCATAGTGTTTCTTCTTTTTCACCAAGCGTTTTGGTTTTGTAGAAAATGTTGGCTCAATCTCCATATCAATGGCAATTTGCATAGCTTCGGCTTTTACTCTCTCAAAACCTGTTTCTCTATACTCTTTCAAATAATCAACAAGCCCTCCTAACTGAATAATAGCAGCCTCAAGATCCATATCTTATGATTTTAAGGTTTTGCTCACTATATTGATAACATGAAGCAAATCATACCAAATTATCATTCCAAACAAGAATTCAAAACCAATTCCATGTACTTCACTTTCGGCAAGAGTCTCGGCATCACTATGGTGTCCTGGGTTATCACTATATTTTGCCAAGTACAACAAAGCATCTTGTATCTTTGAAGCTTGAAATCTTACTAGTTTAACACTATCAATGCGACTTTCCCAACGAGTTTGTGATAAGGGTTTAAGTGTAATACCGTTCACCTTATCTCTGTAGACTTCCCAATTGTTGGTTGAAGCTGCAAATAGGCAGTATATACGCTGCACAATGCCAAAAAATGAAACAACCTTCGTAGATGAATTAGCCATATCACAAAGAGCAAGATTGAGACTATGACATCCACATGGAGTATAAAATGCCCTTGGGTTTATATCAAGCAATCTTTTCTGAACTTCTTTATGTTTTCCTTTCATGTTTTGTCCATTGTCATAACCTTGTCCTCTTATATCTTCGATATTCAACTTAAGATCAGCCAATGCATTTTGAAGAGTGTTAAAAATTCCTTCTCCTCTCTTGTCTTTGGTTTCCAAAAAAGACAAAATAACTCCTCAATCGTAGGTGAATCTGTAGAAATATCCACACATCAAATTAGAAAGGTCGTTTGATCTTTACGACTAACATCAGGAGTGGAATCCAAAATTATTGAAAAATACTTCACATCTTGAATCTTCTTCAAAATCACCATATTAATCTCATCACCAAGCAATTGTATCAACTCATTCTGAATCTTATGGCTGAGATAATGATAAGCAGTTTCTTTGTTTTGAATACGCCGAATGTGTTCCTTCATTACTTCATCAAAGCTTCCAATCATCCTAATCAAAGCATTAAAATTTCCACTCTTCGGATCAGTAACCTTTTCGTTTTCTCCACGAAATGCCAAATTCCTTTCCGCTAGAGTCTTAACCACTACAATTATTCTCATCATCACATTTCTCCAATGCATTCTGTCCTTGTTAATTGATTCCTGCAAATGCTTAGTAATCGTTTTCTTTTTTTTAGCCTTACTTCTAGCTCAATCCAGCGAGACATGGAAACAATATGATGATGTGTAGTTTCATGTGTTTTCAGCCTATGTGAAGCATTTCTCCAATCATCATACCCAGTAGTTACCAAAATAGGAGGATTTGTATCTTCAGTGAATAATTTACAACAAAAACAAAAGATTTTGTCTTTAGCTTTTGAGTAAACTAACCATCTCCTGTCTTGTTTCTCTCCGTTGTTCATCTTTCTTGTATAACAAGAGTAAGTGAAACATCTATCAATTTCATCTTTTGGAAAAGAATAATCAATTGGTGGTCTTGTGGGTGGACCTTTCTCAACCAAATAATCTCTCATTCTCTGTTTTATTTTCCCCCAATTTCCAAGATCATCCATATCCAAATTCTCATGAAGACCCTTAATATCATCGCATTTCTCATGGTTTTCCCTCTTTTCATTATCAACTTCCTCTCTGTTCTCATTTATCCCATTTGCATCATCTCCAACAAATTCTTCTACACTATTCATCTCCTTCAATGGGATGCTCTTCATCTTCCTTGTTCATATCAGTTCTAACAGTTTCAGAAGTTTCTGAAGCTTTTGTTCTCGTCACATACTTAAGCATATCACTGGTTTGAGATTTCACCAATTCGTCTTGTCTATCCTTTCTCTTTCTATTTTGACATCCACTTAGCTGATTTCTGATCCTATTTCCTGGCAACATTCTACAAATTCAAAGAAGAAATTTGATGGCGAAAAAAAAGAGAAGAAATTTGTTAAAACAGAGCAACACAACAAATAACAATCACAATGAAAATCAATTGTAGCTTATAAAATTCATTGAATCTTTCTATAGTTCAAGTGTAAGAGAACATTAGAACCCAATAATAAACCTTGTGTCTTCGGAATGAGTGAAAATTCTTAAAAAACAAAAAACTACTATGACAAAAAGAGAAGAAATAAGAAGAAGAAGAAGAAGAAGAAGAAGAAGAAGAAGAAGCCAACCAAACAACGGAAAATTGTGCCAGGAAAGGTTCAAACCCTGGGCACTCAGACAAAGCACTAATTGATGACCACTATACCAAAGAGACTTACTTGTACATAATGCCCCTGAAATATTAATAATATTTGGCGCCTAAAGCCCTTGCTTCATGAACTTTAGTCCAGGGCCGACCCTGGTAAAATATATGAAGACAAAACACATAGAGATCTACAAGCGGAAGAACATATATGAAAGTGACGCTAATAAAAACAACGATTGATGAGACTTTTCAAAAACCTTCGAAGGAGCTAGAACGTAGAAAAAAAAAGATTGTGAAGCGTTTTGAAAAAACTTCTAAGAGGAAGATATAATTATATTTAGTTGTAGGATTTACCTTTTTGAGGTTTTTGATTGGTCGAATTATGTTCGATTATTTTAAGAGGTAATTATATAATTTTGAGTAGGGTGAAAACCGTCCACGAAAAGTAAGGGAAGCTAGGTACACAAAACAATCAGATAAGGTCACGTCACAATGGACGACCAAGATAGTGACATATATGCATTTAAATTTTTTTTTATCTATGTTCGATTATTTTGAGAGATAATTATATAATTTTGAGTATGATTAAAAACTTAAAATCATCCATAAAAAATAAGGGAAGGTGCACAAAACAATCTGGCAACGCCACGTCACAATGGTCGACCAAGATCGTGATACATATGCATTTAAAAGTTTTTTTAAAATGCTGAGAAGCGTCTTCGCGGTGCCATGTCACCAACTTCTCTTGTATACTTGACACCTAGAATATTGACTTCTCATATATATATATATATATATATATACAATAAAATACATTAACCATATGTATTTATAATTTCGATAAACAAAAGCGCATTATAGTATAGTCTAAAATTCTTTAGTCATATGATTTGTGGCCAACTCTGCATGAAAGTGTCACATCATCACTTGTAAAAGAGACACATATTTTTTAAACATGAATTACATCATAACTAAGTAACGCAATTCAAGTTATGTTCTTTTAGAGATTTTTGATAACCCGAAGATCTTCTTTAATCCATACTAGAGTTTGACCTGCGCAACCGCGCAGTTTTTTTTCCAATAATTTTAATTATTATTAATCATGTTTAGATTTTTCGAGTTTCAGGTTTAGAATTTTCGGTTATTTCGAGTTTCAGATTCGAGTTCAGGTTCAAAACTTTTAGAATTTTCAATTATATCGAATTCTGGGTTCAGATTTAGATTTGAGATTTTCGAAATTTTAGATTTCCTCGGATACTCGTATGAGTTCAGTTTAGATAATATTCGATACCCGAAATATTGTGAAATAAAATCCATTAGAGTATTTAAAAAAACATCAGATGCCTAAACTTAAGTTTTTATAGTTTATATAAATTATTTTATAAATTTTTATAGATTTTTCTTAATTTTATCAATTTAAGATTTTTTTTTGAATTTTTAACAAATTTTATTTAGAAAACAATAATATTATAATATAATTATTTTAAAATTTATGGATTTATTTTAAATTTGAAAACAAACTATATTTAAATTTGGTAAAAATTGATGAATTTAAAGTGTGTTGGTTCACAATTTTGATAGTGATTATGTGAAAAGAATATTGGAATATTCTGATATGTTTGTTTAAATATGTATATGAGTAATTAAAGTTATTTTAATTTATTAGATACATTTAACAAAATTTCTAAAATATGTTCATTTAAAAAAAATCACACATAGAAAGGTTTATGTACTTTTTAATAAGATAGATTAGTATATAGGCAAACCATAGTTGAATTGCATCAGAGTGACTCGAATTCAGATCGCTCTAACTCCAAATTTGAACATTCAATGACTAAGCACCCATAAGGTGATTATTAAAAACATTAGATAAGAACTTTATTTTTTTGTTTTGTATTCATTCGCCCGAATCAGGATAGAAACTAAATGTAACTCGGTGACTCTTTTTTAGGTTTGAAATAAAAATTTCTTTGACTTGAAAAATTTGGAGACTTTTAAGCATTAGCATGCTTTCGGTTTATCCTAGTTAGGAATAAACCAAAAACTCTTACACCAAGTTGGAGTTGCAAAAAAATTAGCTTGGACCCTTGATATGCTATTGCTATATTTATGATATTAGTTTTTGATGTACTAAAAACCTTAACATTATGTATATATGTAATATTACAAGTTGTGACAAAAAAATCTTACATAGTGTCCAAAGTGAACTATGTAACACATTACATGAAGAAAACAAAACACCGACACTGTTCAGAAAAAGAGTTGCACACTGTTATGCTAGGTCGTAAAGGAAAGAAACAAAACATAGTGATGCAGACTTGAGTATAAATATATATGGTATTTTTTTTCCTAACCTCTTAGCTTTATTAATATAAAAAGAGGTTTATAAATATATATCGTATTTTTATTTTTGGGTCGACCCCTAATATTGTAAATCAGAAATTGAGTTAGGCCATGTTCGTTTTCTCGTTCAGCAAGTTCATCCAGATGATCCGTCCAAATGATGCATCTGGATGAATAGATCATTTCTATTTTTATCCGTTCATCTGGTGATTCATTTGGATGATTCATCTGAATGTTCTGTTCGTTTGCTCATCCAGATTGTTCATCTGAATGATTATAATTCGAAAAATACTAAAAACCCTTGTTTTAATATAACCATATCTTTGTTAATTTTATTTTAGTTTTTTTTAATTAGATGAACATAGCATGTACTTTTATTTCATGGTATTGCCAGGAAAAATGCGGTTCTAGCATGGAAATATGATTTGGTGGTTTTTGCAGAAAAGTGTGATTCTGCACTTTTGGCACGAAGATGTGATTCAATGGTTCTGATGGAAAAATTCGATTTTACGGTTGTGGCGAAAATTTACGGTTTTACATTTTTTGCTGAAAATATGATTTTGCGGTTTTGGCGGTAAAATATGATTTTCCTGTTTTGGCAGAAAAATATGATTTTACGGTTTTGGCGAGAGATAGAAATTTTACAGTTATGGTGGGAAAATGAGACTTTGTGGTATAGGCGGGAAAATACGATATTATGGTTTAGGCGGGAAAATACAGTTTTACGATTTTAGCAGGAAAATTTCATTTTAAAAATTTGAATTCACTGTTTTGGCAGGAAAATAAGATATTACGGTTTTGGCGGGAAAATACAATTTTACGGTTTTTGCGAGAAAATGAAATTTTGCTATTTTGACGGGAAAAATGATATTTTGCGATTTTGGCGGGAAAATGAGAATTGGCGGTTTTGGCGAAAAAAATATGATTTTGCGGTTTTGGCGGGAAATTGTGTTTTTGTGATTGTGCGGAAAAATATTATTTTGTTGTTTTGGCGGAAATGTGATTTTGCGATTTTTACTGATCAATATAATTTTGTGTTTTTGTGGAAAAACGTCAAATTTGGGTCTATGTTTTGTTGTTCGTTTAGGGCATAAATAAGCATCATCTGGATGGATCATCTTCATTCAGATGATCCGATTAGGATCATACAAATTTTGTATGTGTTTTACAAAATCTTTCAGATGATCCATCTGGATTATCCATCCGACTAATGCTTATTTATGCCATAAACGAACAACAAAACACAGATTCATCCAGATGGATCATCCGAATGACAAAACGAACAAACCCTTACTTAATGGTTGAGGCATTGCACGCATTGGCATATACAACCTGAACGTGAGTGGTCGCAGAAACCCTATAATATGCAAGAATTGCAAGCTTCATTACCATTTATTGGTTTCAGACTCAATTATCTTTTCATTCTTTTCCTGGAAATTTATATAACAAATTTGAATCTTATCGAAATAGACATTAAGAAGAAAAAAAGAAGGAAAAAATCATTTCTCCTCTCGTCACTATTATGGTTTCTGGCTCAAGGTCGACCTCGGTGTGGAGTAGCAAGGAGCCGCTATCTTTTTCTGCTTCTTCTCTTCACAAAGGTGGCTCATACACCTGGCTTAGGTTAGCCGTGTGGCTTCTTCAGTCTGTTGAATCTGACGCGTGCAAGTCTCTCCTTTGAGCCACTCTTATGTCTTCTTTGGCTTAAGACACCTCTTTGGAAGGCTTCTCTTCTTTTGCCTCACCATAATATGATTCTTCCTCTCGTTTTATTCTGGACACCGTGGTGGGGTTCCTAAAATCCTTTCTCAGCTTGTCTTCGAACCAGATTCTGCTTCTCCAGGGGTCTCTTGTTTCAGAAGATGCAAGTAGATCGGTTTCGGTTCCCGAAATTGGCGTATGCGAGGTTGATTGGCCTTTAGAGTCTTATGGTGTCAATCATCCTAAAGGAAATGTGTGATTGTCTGATTGCCATTGGTAGATCAATTTCTTTTTGTTTTGCAAGTTGTTGAATCTCGTGAGTTAGACTATGCATCACCCTGGCCCGCTCTTTTATTTCTCCAAGAGTTTCATCTTTTGGTTAGTAGTCGCTACGATTTTTGGTGCGTTCACTTGAATGAAGCGAGATTTCGTTGGGTTCATGTCATAGAGTGTTGTCGGTCTTCGCTGAGTTCGTGTGGAAAAGTGTTGTCGGTCTTTGTTGGGTTCGTGTGGAAAAGTGTCGTCGGTTTTCGTTGGGTTCGTGTCTTTGGCGTCGTCGGGAGACTAAGGTTTGTGCTTGGAAGCGTCGTCGGGAGACTATGGTTCGTGTTTGGAATCGTCGTCGGGAGATTAGGGTTCGTACTCTTTGGCGTCATCGGATCTCTCCACCTCTTTCGTAGCTATCGAATGCTCGTTTTAATATTTGAATTGTGTTCAATTTTATTACTACAATGTAGTTTCTAAATGATTGTTTAATTTTTTTGAGTTGTTAGAAACATTGGTATCAACTTTCATATTAATGAATATTCACATTTTATCCAAAAAAAAATTGAATTGTACCTTTGCGTTTTAGAAAAGATTCTAAACCTTCAAAAAACTATCAATTATATGTTTGATATTTACTATATACTCCTCTTCTCGATGAAAATACTTCCATCGGAAATTCTCGACGAATTCCCTTTAGAAATAGTATGTCGGAAATTTACCGACGAATTCCCAACAGAAATACTATTTGTTATATTTCCCGATGAATTCTCGACGGAGAATTATAACCGTTATTAGGCGTTTGGAGAATTAAAAAATCATGACGAATTGCCGACGAAAATTATAACCGTTGTGAAGCCATTTGAAAATATTAAAATCCCCGATAGATTTAGAAGAAATGAGATTTTTTTTATATGTTAGATGCAGCTAAGCAGTCATTGTACAAAAGATGTAAAGATGGTCTTTCAGCTTTGTGATCTGCAAGTATATTGATGACTATAAAGACGAATTATAACTTGGCTGAAGAATGTGTGGATGTGGTTCCCGATTTTGTGAGAGATATTCTACCCGAGGATAATCTTACACCTGGTTCATACTAAAAGATCCAGAAACTAGTAGCTGTCCTTGGTATACAGTATAAGGTGATCGATGCATGCAACGATAACTGCATGATTTACTGGCGAGAGAGAATGAAAACCTGAAGAAGTGTTACTTTTGTCAAAAACCACGTTCTCAGGAGACAAGTGGAAGAGTTTCAGTTCCATATAAACGAATAAGGTATTTTCCTTTGACATAAAGGTTGAAGAGACTATATCAGTCAGAACACATAACATGACTAATGAGATGGAAGACATAGCACTCAACAAAGGGTGAGATTACACATCCTTCAAATGCTGAAAGCGTGTAAACATTTCCGATCAAAATATTCTAAATTTGCTTATGAGAGAAGAAATATCTATCTTGGACTATGTACTGATGGTTTCAACCCATTCGTAAAGCATGGAAGACAATATTCATTATGGCTAATAATTGTGACGCCTTACAACTTACCACCAGTTTTGTGCCTGCGACGAGAATTTTTGTTCCTCTACATTCTCGTCCTCATGCCAGAGCATCCTAAGAGATCACTTGATGTGTTTCTTCAGACATTGATATATGAGTTGGAACTACTATGAAAACACAATGTTCTTATATACGATATTTTTTTCAGATTCGAGTAGCGCTAATGTGGACAATAAGTGATTTTCCAGAATATGGTATGTTATCTGGATGGACAACGCATGGGATGTTATTGTGTCCTTATTGCCAAGATAGCACAAATGCTTTCCAACTAAAACACAAATGGAAAACATGTTAGTTTGACTGCCAAAAAAGATTTTTACCACACTATCATCTATATCGTAGAAATACGACATTGTTCAAGAAGAACAAGATAATGTCTGATAGTCCACCTCATGAATTAAGTGACAGTGATTTTTTGGATCAATTAAGAGATTTCAGTGCTTAGAGGACGCATGTCTTAGGTGGAAACATACATTATCCAGTAGACAGTGCTAGTGAACACCACAACTGGCATAAAAAAGTATTTTCTGGGATTTGCCATACTGAAAGGATCATTTGTTGCAGCAAAATCTAGATGTCATGCATGTTGAGAAGAGATTTTTGACAATATGATGCACACTATTCTAGATGTCCAAAGGAAAAAGAAAGACAATTTGAAATCTAGACTAGATTTGGTTGATATTTGTTCTCATAGTGAACTTTATGTTGGTGTGCATGGCAAAGGTCATGTTCCCATATACCAATTGGATGCAGCTTCAAAGGACGAGTTCTTTCATTGAGTAACACATCATTAAATTTTCAGATCGGTATGCATCTAACTTGCGTAATTGTGTCGACAAAAACAAATGAAAGTTTATTGATATGAAGAGCCATGATTGTCATGTTATGATACAATTACTCCTTTCGTTTGCCTTTTCTGAACTATTACCACTTTATGTCCATCATGCAATTGCAGGTATATATTAATGTACATTTTATATTGATTAGAAACTATATATATACTTATCAAATTTTTTTGCTTTAGTATGGATTAGTGCTTTCTTCCGTGATTTAAGCATGAGATCACTCACAATGTATGACATCTGCAATTTGGAGGATAACATACCTATAATCCTATGCAACCTCGAAAAGATATTTTTTCTATCTTTTTTGATATTATGGAACATCTTTCTATTCATATTCCGAGAAAAGCGGCCCGTGGTGGTCCTATAAAATACAAATGGATGTATCCTTTCGAACGGTATATGAGCCATTTGAAGAAAAAAGTTACAAATTTAAGTAAGGTGGAGGGATATATAGTTGCACAGAGCATCAATGAAGAAATTTCAAATTTTGATGAATATTAATTCCCATCTGAAGTCCGAACAAAATGTCGAAGAATTGCTTGTCATGATGATGGAGGTGAAAGGACAACTTATGTCCAACTTATGATTGGAAATTAGTTTTAAAGTTTTCTTGTTGAGATTGGAAATTAGTTGAGGGATTGAGATTGTTAGAAATTAGTTTTTGAGTTGAGATTGTTCACTTGCATTGGTAGGTATCTAAGAAGGGTTCTCAATTTTAAATTTTAAAAATAAATAGAAAAAATAGATTTTAAATCAAAAACTTGAGAACCCCTTGAGGAGGGGTTCTCATATGAGAATCCGTTGAGAACATCTATCATGTGCCATTTGTTTACTTGTCATTGGTCCAACTTTTTTTTTAAAAATGAAATACATCATAATTATTTGTATGTTGATATTTTTAATTTTAAATTTCTTTCTATAAATCATAAAACAAAATTATCTATCCATAAAGTTCCATTTTTCATAATTTGAAATTATATACTAATTATAATTTAATTGAAATTAGTTAAGTTTAATACAAAAAGCTTATTTGTCTATAATTAATAAAACAATAATTATTTAAATATTACAAAACAAAAGTCTGAGATTTTTCAATTTTAAAATATTTTTTTAACATTTTGTTAATATATATTTTTAATGATGTGATGCAAGAAACCATAAATTTTTGGATATTTTTGATTAAAAAATACACTAAAAATATTATTATTATAATGGTTAGATACTCTATTGGTATCTAACCAATGGAGCTCAAGTTTTACCTAAGATTCTCAAAACTAAAAGCATCAAAAATATTATTATTATATTGATGAGATACTCAAAATTAGTATTTGGGTTGCGATTGAAAATTAGTTTATGGATTTTGAAGTTACTTTTAGGATTGCATGTTATTATATTGTTTTTTTTTTTTTGAAAACGTTCTTTATATTTTTTACCACTTAAAAAAAATTTTGAAAACAATTTCTAGTTTTCCAAAAAAACATTTTTTGAAAACGTTTTTTCTATTTCTAGAAATTAAAAATGATATTTAAAACAGTTTTCTATATTTATTACCAATTAAAAAACATTTTCGAAAACATATTCAAGTTTTTCAAAAGAAAAAAATTTATTGAAATTTTTTTTATAATGTTCGTAATTAAAAATGTTTTAAAAACGTTTTTTGCATAATGTTCTAAATTAAAAATAATTTTGAAAACGTTATCTATATTTATTACCAATTAAAAACATGTTCGAAAACATTTTCAAGTTTTCCAAAATAAAAAAATTATTGAAAATTTTTAAATATCCTAATTAAAAATGTTTTTAAAAACGGTTTTTATAATGTTCCAAATTAAAGATGATTTCAAAAACGTTTTCTATATTTATTTACAATTAAAAATATGTTTGAAAACACTTTCTAGTTTTCCAAAATAAAAAATTCATTGAAAACGTTTCTATAATTTTCACAATTCAAAATCTTTTAAACTTTTTTTTCATAATTTTCCAAATTTAAAATGATTTTGAAAATGCTCCCATATTTATTACCAATTAAAATTGCTTTGAAATTTTTTTTTTATTTTAAAAATATTCGAATTTTTAAAAAAAAGTTAACAGTTTTTTCATTAAAATTTATGACTGACATTTTTTTATTTTATAGCGTTTTTTATTTTTCTTATTTCTATATTATATTTGTTATTTCAAATGCTATACAAACTTTTTTGCAAGTCCGAAAATGTAGGAAATCGTCGTCGTTTCGTCCCTTTTAGTGGCATCAGTACATCTTTGACGCCTCGTTTACCGACTACACCGGGAAAATCTTCTCAAGGTTCAGTCGATCGGAATATGTCGCCTGTCATGACCGTGGAGGAACTGGTGTCAACAACATAGCCGAGAACTTATGACGCGTCTCTATCTTTTTCGAGCCTCCGACTTCACTTGGTTAGTTTTCATTTTCAAAGTATTTTCATTGTTTTATACTCAATATTTTCTATTAATTGTGTTCAATTGTTATTTGTAGGTTTGGTATGTCAAACAACGGCAACAGCAGAAGCATTCTGAAGATGGAGTACATAATGCTGAAACATGCTTATCCAACCTACGAGGATATACTTGAAGAAATTAGAGAGATGATGTTCCGTCAATTGGCGGAAAATTTGTAATCATTTTATAATTTTTGATGTTCAACTATATAATTTTTACCTAATTTATTTTTTAGTTTTTTTAGCAAGAGTTAAATTGGGACTTAAGATTGACAACGTCGGTGAAAAACGCTTGCCACTTTTATGCGATAGATCATTACAGCGGTCAACTCAATGAGTGGAAAATGAAGTGGAGGCTATACCAGGTTTCAAAATCGATGAACCTGACTGTTTGGAAGGAGTTAAAGGTATATTGGGAAAAACCAAAAAATGAAAAATCTATTGTTTATCAATTTTGAGAACCGTCGAAGCCACCGTGACGGAAAAAGAATCTATATCATGGGTCCCACTAGTTTACCATCCCAAAAAAAGTCAGCTAGTAAGTTTTATATTTCTTAAATAATTTATTTTATTATTATTATTATTATTATTATTATTATTATTATTATTATTATTAACTTTAAAATCTTTTATAGATTGCATAAACTAATGGTAACCCGATCGACGATTTAACATTGTTGAAAACGGTGTACACCAACAAGCACACATGCCAAATTCAGTTTCTAGTTATGAACGACGTCATCCAGCTAGTTGAATCCCAAAAAGACGACATCATTTTGTCCCAAGTTTCGATGACTGAAGATGAATCTAGTTATCCAGCTGGCAAAATTCAGATCTAGTTATCAACGACGTCATCAAACTGGTTGAATCCTAAAAAGACGACATCATTTTGTCCCAGGCTTCGATCACTGAAGATGGATCTTTTGCTTCCAATACTTTGCCTCGGGAAAAACTCGCTCTTGACGACGTCATCCAACTCGCTCTTGACGTACGTTTTCTATCTATTTCATTTAACTTATATTATTTTTTATGATAATAGTTTTAATTTATTTTGTTTCTTTTCGCAGACCGTTCCGATGAGGAAAGGTCATTTGGTCGTGTTAGGTTTTACTACGGATCGTCTTCTTCTTCTTCAACGTTCCAAAGTTCGTAAATTGTTGACCCCAAACTTGTGGAACAACTAAAAAAGAAGGATGAACGAATTGAGGAATTAGAGACCCAAAATGCAACCATCATGAACCAAAACGCAACGATCATGACTCATATGGCGGAAAACCAGAGACAACTTCTTGAATGCCAAAAGATGCTAGAGAAGATGAAACATAAGTTGGGCGGCAACAACTTCTAGATGCTTTTTGTTAAATTTTCAAAACTTTTATAATTTTGTGTTTCTTTTATAAAAACTATTGTGTATTAATAAATTAAGAATTTTTATTATGATTTTTAATTTTAATTTAAAATTTAGAATTATTGTTTTATATTAATTTTAAATTAAACTAATTATCAAAAAAAATTGAAATATTTATTTCGATATTCCTTACGAATTCTCGATGGATTACCGTTGAGATTTTCCTTAGGAAATTATTATTTCCGATGGAAATATGGTTGTTGGAATCCGCCGACGTTTCCTGCGGACATTCCGTCGGAATTGTGTCAGAAGTTTGGTCCGTTTGGAATTCGTCGGGAACATATGTCTGTTGGGAATTCCTCGAGAATAAATGTCTGTCTAGAAAGGTCTTGAAGAATTCACGACGACTTTTCCGACGAAACTTTCTTCTTAAATTCGTTAGAAATAAGTTCGTCGGGAAAGTTTCCGATGAATTCCCCGACGATTTTTTTTCGACAATTTCTTTTCATCAGAAGTCCGTCGAAAATATGTCCGTTAGGAATCTGTCGGCTTATCCTAACAAAATCTCGACGGATTTATTTTTCAGGACAAGATAGAACCGACGGACAACTTCTTCAGAAACAAATGTTTCCAACGGATTCCCGGCGGATATATCTGTCGGGAATCTCTTCCAGGTTTTTAAATGAATTGATACTTTCGATCTTTGCACTCGCTCCTTTTTCCCCTCTACGGGAATGAACGGCAAGATAATTTTAAGATGATTAAGTATTTCAGCTGACTTCACAACACCTTTCGCAATTCCAAAATCGATATCCGACCAGTCCTCGGAAGAAATTGTAGAAAGTTCAAGCTCACGTACAAGACTTTTATCTCTCCAAAAAGTCAAGTTAGCTCGAGGATGCAACAATCCGAGATCGGTACATAGACACTTGACATCAGGACAATCTTTTCAATCACTGCATACCTCACCGTTTCACCATCAACTAGTGTAGAAATGGTGTCATCTATCTCAAGAATGTGCTAAGTGTGGTGAAGACT